>PVJN01007373.1:0-70093 GCA_004026805.1 Lasiurus borealis | reverse complement strand
GTGTGATGGTTTAGGGGCGGTTGACGGGGAGATGATGGTTTAGGGGCGGTTGACGGAGATGTTGTGGTAACACGGCTGTTGCTCCATGGTGGGAGAGATGCTATTTTGTGGTGGCGACCGGCTGGTTCACTGTTTTCCTTGGTGTGTTAGGGGTTTAAGAACCGTAAACTAACTCAAGTGAAAACATGTGATTGCTCGTGGATCCCTGAGGGGTTATCTAGTCCGCAATGAGGAGCCTTAAATACAGCGCCTCCCTTAGTGGACCGCCTGCACCTCTGTCACTCCTGCCCCAGTGGGTTCTGTGTGTAGCACTCGGACGCTGGCCCCATGTCGCTTCCTCCGGCCGCTGCAGCGTCGTGGAGCACCGCCCCTAAACTGTCCCCTGAACCCCAGTGCTCCCACACTTGGTCCGAGTCTAAACATGAACGTGCTCCTTTCCCAGTTCAAGTAAAAAGCTAAGCTTTCGGTTCAACGTGTCCCAGATCCTGCATTTTCCCAGTCATGTCATTTTAAACTTTTGGCACCTGCTACTATTTAGACAGCAAAACCCACGAAGATATACCCAACACAGGGAGGGAACAGAGCTTGCTGACATGCAGTCACATCTCACTGAGCAGCTTGTTTTGTTTGTTTGTTTTCCTGCCTGTAATTTCATGTTGCATATTTATGTATGTTTCTGTTAGAGACTATCAGTGTTTCCTGGTGTTCTACCAGAGCGTGAATTTTCATGTGGCAAGTTTGAGAAGCTCTGTGGAGCTTTGCACAGAGATTTTCTTTCCAAAGACGCTATGTGCAAGGTTTTGACAGCAGTAGTAATTTTTTAAAGGAACGCCAGGGGGTGGAAACCAAGATGAAGAAGCATTGAGAAACTATTAATTTCTAAAAATCTCAACAAGAGGGTAATAATGACATCTGCACGAATAGCAGCAGCAAATCATTGCAGGGAGTTTCACAGCCACAGTCTTCCTGTGAAAAGCTGAGTCCTCCTGTACCTTTTGTTTTGTCTTATTTGCAGTTGCCTCATTAAATCCCCACTTAAAACAAGCACCATCCCTGCAGAGGGACTGGGTAAGACACGCTGACCTTGAGTTAAACGCCTGTCTTCCGCAGGCAGCGTGCCCGGGTTTTAAAGATGGAGCCTTCCAGGTGTGTTTGCTAATTCTGGAGCGAGGGAGCCCTAACGGGCAGAAACGTTTGGAGGGCATCTCTCTGACTAGCTTACCCTCTTCTGAACCCATTCAGGAAAAAATCACAAGAAAAAAGGCATCCAAATTCTAAGAATGTCGCCATTAATGTGCTGCTGTTCATGTGTGAAGAGATGGCTGACCAGAATACATAGATTACGAGTTGTGTTTTTTCTATTCTTGTGTTGTTTTTAGCCTGTTTTCCACAAATGTTTTAAAGCAGCTGGCTGGAATTGAAAATGCAGTGTGTAGTCCTGCCGGTGTGACTCAGTGGTTAAGCATTGACCTAATGGATCAGGAGGTCATGGGTTCAATTCCCCGTGGGGCCAAATGCCTGGGTTTCGGGCTCCATCCCCAGCAGGGGTCATGCAGCCTGTTTTTGTTTCTCATCATTGATGTTTCCCTCTCCCCCTCTCCCTTCCTCTCTGAAATCAATAAAAATATATGTATTTTTTAAAAAAGAATGTAGTCTGTAATTTGAGAAGTAACTTCCTTAAAGGTTTTTAATTGAGGATTAGAGTTCAAGAACTAATGGGACCATCTTTTCTTTTGATTAGAAAAAGACTCGTGTCCTTTGAAGCACAAAATTTAATTTTTTTCTTGTTTATTTATTTTTTGTTGTTGCTTGTGTTCTTTTGTTTTTTTTTAAATATAATTGATTTCAGAGAGGAAGGTGAGGGGCAGAGAGGGATAGAAGCATCAGGGATGAGAGAAAACCATTGATTAGCTGTCTCCTGCACACTCCCTGCTGGGGATGGAGCCCACAGCCCTGGCCCGTGCCCTGGCCGGAATCAAACCGTGACCTCCTGGTTCACAGGTCGATGCTCAGCCCCTGAGCCTCACCAGCGGGGCACATTGCTTGTGCTTTTGGTGTCAAAACTAAGAAAGCACCGCCTAATACAAGACCGTGAAGATAGAGTTTTGCTTTTTTTCTAAGAGTTTACAGTTTTAGATCTAACATGCAGGACTTTGATCCATTGTGAGTTAACTTTTATATTTGGTGTGCAGTAGTCCCACTTCATTCTTTTGCATGGACATCCATTCCTAGTTCCATTTCGCTTTTTTGGCTGGAGCTTTTGGGTGTTTTGTTGTTGTTGTTGTTTATTAGGTAGTATCTTTATTTTTTTAATTTCTTTAAGGTATTACATATTAAGGCATGCATACAAGTCCTTTGGTTGATCTCTCACCCTTACCCCCACCCTCCCCTACCTTCCCTCTGAGGTTTGACGGTCTGATCCATGCTTCTCTGTCTCTGGATCTGTTTTTGTCCATCAGTTTATGTTGTGCCAGTTCCATTTCTTAAAAAGAGTGTTTCTTTCCTCCACTGAATTGTCTTGGCGCCCTTGTCAAAGATCAATTGACCATAAATAAGAGTTTATTTCTGTACTGAATGCTGTTCTTTTCATCCGTATGTCTTTGTGCCAATCACTCAGTCTTGGTTACTGTAGCTCTGTACTAATTTTTGAAGTCAGGAAGTGTGGCCCTTCCAATTTTTTCAAGACTTTTTGGCAATTATGGGTCTCTTGAATTTCTAGCATTGACCTGTCCATTTCTGCCAAAGGGGCAGCTGGGATTTTGATGAAGATTATAGTGACACTGCAGGTTAATTGGGGAGTATTGCCATCCTAACAATATTGTCTTATTTAGGTCCTTAATTTCATTCGGTGGTGTTTTATACTAGTTTGCAGATACAAAGTTATGTGGTCCTGCGCTGGCCGGTTTGGCTCAGTGGATGGACCGTTGGCCTGAGGACTCAGGGGTCCCAGGTTAGATTCCGGTCAAGGGCATGTGCCTTGGTTGTGGGCACATCCCCAGTGGCAGCTGATTGATGTTTCTCTCTCATCCGTGTTTCTAACTCTCCCTCTTCCTTCGTCTCTGTAACAAATCAATTAAATATATTAAAAACAAAATACAACAAAGTTATGTAGTCCTTTTGTTAAATTTATCCCTAAATATTTTTGATGTAATTATAAATGGAATTTTTTTAAATTTTTGTTTTGTTCATTGCTAGTATATAAAAATAAAATAGATGTCTGTATAGTAAACTTGTACCCAGTAACCTTGCTGAATTTATTGTTTTTAATAGTTTTTAGTGGGGTTTTTTTTGTGATTTTCTATATACAGGATCATGTCATCTGCAAATAGAGATGATTTTTCTTTTCAGTCTAGGTGTCTTTTAGTTATTTTATTTTTCTTCTCTAACCGCTCTGACTAGAATCTTCACAGCGTTTCATAGAAGTAACAGAAATGAACCTCCTTGTTTTGTTCCTGATCTTAAAGCATTACATCTTTCCCCATTAATATATTAGCTATGGGTTTTTCATTGATGCCCTCTATTAGTTTTGGAAGTTCCATGTACTCCTACTTTGTTGAGTTTTTTTTTATCATAAAAGAATGCTGTATTTTGTGAAATGCTTTTCAATATCCAATGAGATGATTGTGTCCTTTATTGATATATTAATTTATTTTTCAGATATTAAACCCACCTTTCATTCCTATAATAAATCCCACTGTTCATAGTGTATAATCCTTTTAGTAATATGTTTCTTTGCTTAGTTTGCTATATTCATTCTCCTTCCTCTCATTCTCATTCATTATAAGGCTACTTAGAGGCCTGGTGCATAAACTTTATGCACAGGTGGGGTCCTTAGGCCTGGCTGGCAATCAGGGCCAATCAGGTTCCCTGCTGCCCTGCCTCCTCCTTCCCTTGCCACCTGCATCCGCCACCAGCTACTCCCAGTTCCCCATCCAAGCCCGGGCCCAACCCCAATTGGGCAATCGGGACCTGCTGGTGGTGGAGGGGGAGGAGGGAGGGAGGGAGGCACCCGGAGGGTGGCCAGCTGGCCCCAATCAGGCGTCAGGACCTGCAGGCTGGTGGCAGCTGCATTGAGGGTCTGCCCCCTGGTGGTCAGTGCACATCATGGCAACCAGTCATTCTGGTCATTCTGTTGTAATGGTCGCTTAGGCTTTTATATATATAGATTCAGATTTTTAAATTTCTTCTTGCGTTAGTTTTGGTAGTTTGTGTCTTTTGATGAAAATTTGTCCATTTCATCTCATTATCTAATTTGTTGGTATATAGTTGTTGATAGTGTTACTTTAAATTCTTATTTCTGTAAGTAGAGTTATCCATGTATTTCTACCTAGTAAATAGTTACTTAATCTCTCAAAGAACTGAACCGTTAAACTTGGGGGTCTTTCTGGAGGTAAGAACACAAAGAAACATAAAAGCAGAACGTTACTGAATCGGATTGTTGTTGTGAACAGTAGGTAAGCACCATCACCGCCAGTTCCTGCCTGGCACAGAATATGGAGACAGAGCCTTGAAAAAAATGTTAGGCCAAAACTGGTTTGGCTCAGTGGATAGAGCATCAGCCTGCAGACTGAAAGGTCCCAGGTTCAATTCCGGTCGGGGGCACGTACCTTGGTTGCGGGCGCAATCCCCAGTAGGGGGTGTGCAGGAGGCAGCTGATCAATGTCTCTCTCTCATCGATGTTTCTAACTTTCTATCCCTCTTCCTTCCTCTCTGTGAAAAATCAATAAAATACATTTTTAAAAAAATGTTAGGAGTGGACAGCCTTCTGCTCTTCAGTACTGCCCCCCCAAAAATGGCGCTGGCTCAGGAAATCACTTTCCCTGCACATTGCGTGTTTCCTATAACCTTGAACAAAGACACTTGACCTCATTGTCCAACTTTCCATTTAGAGTAGAGATAACACTATCAGCTATTCATCTTTCATTGTAGTATCTCAGCACTTCTTTAGAAACCTTATGTAGGTCAGTTCTCTGTATACCAAACTCCAAGGCTGGCCAAATCTCTGGATGGAACATTTCCCCCTCATGTTTAAGTTTCTCAGTTTTACAGATTTCCCAATTTATAAAATGTTTATTTTTTTAAATGTAAAGTCTTGAGTGCAGGGAAATTGCAGACTAAAATAGTATAGTACTTACCCAGGCAACATGCAGGAGTCCCAGGCATGAAATCGTAGGCATGGGTGAGACGGTTCTTTGCGAAAGGGCAGAGGATGAGAGATTCCCGAGTTCAGTTCCCACTCGGACATATGCACTCCCAGCCCAGCTCTGTTTCACCCTTTGGCCCAAAGTCACTGTTCATGTCATTTTTCTTTTTCGTGAAAACCTTCCTATCTCTCAATAAAACAGTTAGATTCCCATTATAGACATTTATTACAAAAGCACTTTGGGAAGGCTATTTACTGCTCAACTAGAAGATAAATTGTTAAAATTAAGTGATATGAGACATTAAATGGAAATAAATGTTCAATTTACCAAGAGTGTAAAACATTGTAGACAGTGTTTTATTGTAGATGTTCTAGACAAACCATTAGTATATGTGCTTTTTGTAAAATATTCTGTATTTTGAAAGAGAAGCTCATGTGTAGAAAGAGAAAGGTCACTAACAGAGCTGTCAGCTTCAAAAAAAAAAAAAAAAAAGGGCCTGGCTGTGCGGGCGTTACGGAAACCAGCAGTGGACAGGCCAGCGTACTGGCTGCAGAGCTGGGGACAGTGGGATTCCTCACATGGGAAAGGCGGTGAGAGTCCTGGGAGTTGCCCGCCAGGGATCTGCTCGCTGGAAAAAGACTGGCAGCGTGTCTATGGGGAGCGGCGGTCACCTTACAGCTTCTCCTCTGGAAAGAGAGAGGAGGAGGCGAGCAAGAAACTTGGAAAGCCATCTCTCTGTTTGAAGGGAGGCAAAGACATGATCATTCTCTTTAGTCCCCCTAACTTTTACTTTGAAAATGTGTAAACCTTCAAAAAGAAGTTGTAAGGCCAGGCCAGCATGGCTCAGTGGTTGAGTGTCAACCTATGAACCTGCAGGTCACAGTTTGATTCCCTGTCAGGGCATATGCCTGGGTTGCAGGCTCCATCCACAATGTGAGGTGTGCAAGAGGCATCCGATCTATCATTCCCTGGCATCACTGGTGCTTCTCTCTCTCTCCCCCCCTTCTTTCCTCTCTGAAACCAATAAAAAAAAAATATATATATATATATACATACATATATATATATATATTTTTTTAAATTGTAAGAACAATACAGTCTGTATACTTTCACCTCGAGTCACCAGTGAAAACCTACTAGCTTTCTCTTACCCTCTCCTCCTCCACACACTCCCACGGAAAGGAAGGCGGAACGCCCAGGGCGGTGTGGCTCAGTTGGTTGGACTTGGTCCCATGTGCCAAAAGGTTGCTGGTTTGATTCCCAGTCAGGGCACAGGCCTGGGTTGCAGGTTCAGTCCCCGGAGGGAGGGGCGTGCAGGAGGCAGCTAAGCCATGTTTCACTATCAGTATTTCTCTCTCTCCTTTCCTTCCTCTCTAAAAATCAACTTAGGAAAAATATTTTTTTAAAGAAAGTAAAGGCATAAACGTTATAGCGTTTCATCTGTAAATACTGCAGCATATATTTTCCAAGAAGCCAGTCTTACCCTAACCACATTATTATAACATCCAAGAAATGTTCAGTCGGTACAGTATCATCCCAGTAATGTCCTTTTGGCTTTTTTTTTTTTTTTTTAATCTAAGCTCTAGTCAAATTCCTTTACTGTATTTAGTTGTCGAATCTCTTTAATCTTCCTTGGAAGCATACCCGCCCTTTTTTTACTTTCATTAGTTTTAAAAGACAAGGCCGGTTTCTTATTGAATATCTTACCCTTAGCTGATGTTTCCTTATGGTTGTATTCTCTTTAACGTAAGGAAACAGGAAATGTGGCCTTTCTGTTTCATCACATCAGTTTGTCCAGCTATTGGCCATACTCAGTTTAATCACTCAGATGATACCATATGTTCCCATTGCAAAGGTACCTTTTCCTATAATTTAGGGAAATGTGGGGTTGGTACCTGGAGACTGGAACCATTGCTTCTCACCAGCCTCCTCCCTCCCAGTGGGGGTGGCGTCCATGAACCTGTGTCAGCAGAGGCTGCCAATGGCGCTCCCTGATGCTGCCCTCACATCCACCCTGCTTCGTGGCTGCTTCTGCCCGAAGCTTTCCCTCCTCTCCTCTGTGTATCACTGGGGCTCAGATTCTCTTTCTCAGACCTCATGGCCGTCACTGTCCTCGCTCTCCCCGATGCTCAGTTGTCCACTCTGACCGATGCAAGTCCCTTCCAATCAGCTGCTTATCGGTTCCTTAGAGCTCCTCCTCCGCTTTACGGCTGCGTCACATCCCAGATGTGGTGTGAACACATCACAGTTTATTCAGCCAGTGCCCTTAGAATCACACTTAAGTTGTTAGCAGGATTTCTCACACAAGTAAAGCTGCTGCGTTTGCGTTTGTATATATGAGCCTATTCCCTTGTGATAGTCTAAGGATTCAAATAAAGAGAAACTCTCTGGAAATATGGAGTTAAAAGTGAAAGAATCCCTTTACACGCCTCCTTCCCGCCCCTGAATACCTGCTCTCCTCTCCCAAACTGCCAGCACTTCGTGCTGCTTCAAGCTTTATTTTGTTGTATTTGATGGTGTTTTGCTTTATTTTTCCATATTTAGTATGTAAACAAACATACACAGTGGTTTATGAACGTATGATCATGCTGTAATATGGTATGAATGGGGTTTTCACTTGGTGTCTTAGATACCGTCTCATGTCTCTATGTATTGAGTTACTTCATTCTTTGTAGCAGCTGTAGACAGTGATAGTTCATAACACAGACTCACCATCACTTATTTAATCATTCTCCTACTGATATTTAAATTAGTCCTAGTTTCTCAGTATTATAGACACACGGTTAATAAGCTGCAATGTGTCTTTGCATATGCTCAAGTATTTCTGTAGAATAAGATCCCATGAAATAGACTGGTTAATTATCATTGAGTCACTCTTCTGCAGTCTCTCCTTCACATTCTTCATTACCAAGTATTAGCAGCCTAATCTGTATTTGCAAATCTGGTGGATAAAAAAAAAAAGAATGATAGCTATTGGTTTAATACATTTTAATTGGTTTCAGAAAGGAAGGGAGAGGGTGAGGGAGATAGAAACATCAGTGATGGGAGAGGATCATTGATTGGCTGCCTTGTGCACGCCCCTCATTGGGGATCAAATCCACAAACTGGGCATGTGCCCTTGACCAGAATCGAACCTGGGGCCCTTCAGTTCGCAGGCTGACAGGCTAGGGCAGCACCATACTCTTTTAATGAATACTTTGATTCCTAAATGAGAAAGTCCCTTGTTCTTTTTCAAATATTTTTCTTCTGGGTATATTTGAGGGCGGGGAGAGAATCAACTGTGTCCATTTATGTTTTCCCAGCCATGTGGGAGAATGTGCCTTTTCCCAGGCCTGGGAGGAAACTGACTAGGCGTGTGGAGCCAAGGTTGGAATTAAATAAGCCTAGGAAAATTAAAGATCATTTCATCTTCTGAGCTGGGAGAATCTGATAGGTTTTGTAACACTGTTAAACAAGTGTTTGTTTAATGAGCTTTTAGCTCATCTCCCTTCTTCTAGGTATAGCTCTCTACAGTTTACCTTTTTAACCCCTGGCCAGTCATCCCCATAATTTCACATCACACTGCCGATGTTCATCTTCCCTCTCCCGGCATTTCTCCCTTCTCCTCCATCCCCCACATTTCCTATCTTGGGGAATCTTCATTTGTTCCTAAAAATATGACCTTTTCTGGGAAGTTTTTTCCAAGCCATGATAAGATTGGTCCAACCTTTGTGCCTCCTATTATTTGTTCCTTTATTATCATTATCAAACTAACGTTTTTAAAAAGAACAAAATGTCCCTGTCTTCAGGGAGCTGACCAGGGGATGAAAGGGAAAGCTTAGTGGGAAGAAAAGAGAAACGAAAGCAGACGTCAGGTGAAGTTTTTATGTCACTAACAGAACTTTCATATCAGTTTTTCCCCCCACCCGGCCAGGTTTCGATTGTATGCTCTCAGTGTGCTTGTAGGAGACGGAGACACTCCTGGCCCAGGAAGGAGTTGCACAGGGGCTGTGGCACAGGCAGAGGCAGAGATAGGACTGAATGGCGCGTTACCGTGGGGGTTTCAGAGGTGGAAGGGAAAATCCAAGAAATGGGAGCGGGGTGGGGCATCGTGGCTTCCTGTAATGGGGAGTCGAGTCAGAAGGAACAGAGGTCCTGAATCTTTGCTTTCCTCCTAGTACTGGATGAACGAGTACACGTCCTCCATTGGGATTGGAGTTTTTCATTCAGGAATTGAAGTGTATGGCAGAGGTGAGTGTACACACGGTCTCAGTACTCTTTCTGAACGTTTTTTCTTTAAAGATGTTACAAAGTCATAACTATAGAGCTTCCTTTTTTTTTTTTAACTGCTTCCATAACTTTCTATTGCAGAAAAGTAAATCATTTTCCATATTATATTTTGAGGAAATGTCTGAAGTTGAATGTATTGGGGGAGAAAGTATCAAAGTACATGAGTGTACATTCCTTTAGTTACGTTTTATTCTGAACTAGAGGCCCAGTGCACAAGTTGGTGCACAGGCGGGGTCTCTCGGCCTGGCTGACGCTCGGGGCCCATGGGGAGGCCTAGCCAATGGGGGTGGGACTGTGGGAGGTTGGCTGGCCCCAGGGGGTGGGGCTGTAGGTCGGCAGGCTGTGGGAGCACACTGACCACAGGGGGCAGCGCCTACATTGAGTATTTGCCCCTGGTGGTCAGTGCACATCATAGCAACCGGTAAACCGGTTGTTCGGTCATTTGGTCACTTAGGCTTTTATATATATAGATACCATGTCTTAAAATAGTATTTTTCTTTTGAGATTGTTACACCGTACAGTCATTTTGGTTGGAGAAGGGTTGATTCTAGCAAGTGCCACATTTGAAATACCAGTTTCCAGAGGGAATTTCAGTCATTTGTATTTGTAGACCTACGGGTGTGAGGTTATAAAGTTTTAAAATATCACTGAGCAAGCCCTGCCCTTGATTACGCCAGCTTTTGCTGGGAACAATGGTCTTGGTCATTCATTAACTCAGCTCTTTTCTTCTTTATTATCCTCTGTCCTGGCGAGCACGCGGGCCCTCACATTGGCGGCTCTGCTCTCAGCAGCTTGTCTGTGCTGCGTCCCACTCGCAGGGAAGATGATTTACTCGTGAGCGAGCTGTGAGCGGTAATGGTGTGCGTCAGACCACTCTGCCCGTTTCATCGGGGCTGTAAGAATATGTTAGTTTGCATCATACACTCACCCCGTAGCAGAAACGCCTTGCAGGCTGGTGACCTCTCAACGTGTTCCTGACTCACTCAGAGAGGCCACCGCACGCCAGCCTGGCTGTTGGAAGAAAAGGCTCCTTCACATAATGTGGCTCAGAGCGTCCCTCTCACCCGCACATGGCCAGTGCGTGCCGAAGGGGTGCAGTGTTCAGTGTGGGCCGTACACTCGCTGCTGAGGCTCCATTGTACTGGCAAGGCTGCGTCTACCTTCTGTGCTGGAGTATTGCTGGGGGAGGGGAGGCGGAATTGTAGTGTGGGCTTTGCTCCCTGGTTTGACTTGGCTTTTGCCTAAGTTGTGTGTGCGCCTCTTCATCGGAATTGGAGGGTGTGTCCGTCTTAGAGTGCCATCAGGGCTTGAGCCACAGCCTGTGCTCTGGGAGTACCTAAGAGCCACTTTGCAGATGAAGAAAGCAAACCTGCCGACAGTCAGACTGTGAGTCAGCCAGAAACCTCGGAGGGACCCAGGTGCTCTGTGCTCCGGTCCCTGGCTTTCCTCTGCCTCGTCGTTGCTCCCTCCCATCAGTGATGTGGGGACAGTGAGAAACGGGCTGGAAATGTGCGCATAAGCTTAGCAAAGCTGAGGCAAAATGCAGGTGGGGCAAAAGCAGGTTCACGTACAGAAACAACACAATAACTGATAATACCCACAACTGTGCACCTACTTTTGCACGCTCTGTATTTCTGAAAGTAAATGTCACTCCTTAAATAGGAGAATAAATGGTTCTGTGACGCTTCTGACTGCAATTGAGAAAGTTAAAAATCCAAATACAGTCTTCCCATGCCAACCTGATTATCCAGTGTTTATAACATCTGGCATTAAATATTTTTAATGTATATTTCAGTATTGAGTATGAAACACCTGTTGGTTATCTGCATCATTGCTTTTTTCTGAAAGATCTGAATCAGAGGTAAACTTCTGTCAGTTCTTTCCCAGGCTTTGTTCTAAGATCTTATAAGATTACCTTTAATAAATTATAAGTGATGGGATAAATTTAAGCAGCTGTTTGGATTCTTTCAATAAGTCACTAAGATTTGCCACTTAACTACCTAAGTATCTCAGACCGTAGTCGGCAAAGTGTGGCTCTTCCACAAAATACCTCGGCCTGGGCGAGTCTATTTTGAAGAAGTGGCGTTAGAGGAAGTTTAAGTTTAAAAAGAAATGTCAGTCGTGCTGTTGGGATTTGGCTGTGTTGGCTGATGGGTTTGCCGACCCTGTCCTGGCAGAACTGTGGACAGGAACGCCCGTGCCTCCTGCGGGAACCCCCCACGTTCACCTGTGCAGAGCGGGCATGAGGGCTGTGTATAGTAATTTACAGTTTATTTTCTTTGAATGGGAGAATTGAACTCAGTTTTTCAGGTTTGCTAATATTTCAAAGTTAAACCAGGAGTCTTCAGCCAGGAATCATGAAAACACATTTTATTTTTTTATTGATATTAAGAGAGGAAGGGAGATGGGAAGAGAGAGAGAAACCTCAGTGATGAGAGAATCATGGGTCGGCTGCCTCCTACAAGCCCCACACTGGGGATCAAGCCCACAACCGAGCATGTGCACTGACCGGGAATCAAACTGATCTCCTGGTTCATAGGACGATCGATGCTCAAACCCTGAGCCACGCTGACTGGGCCAAAACTCGTTAACAGGCAGACTTTTCAGTCAAGTACACTTTTGGCTTTTGATCACATTGTGCTGGGTGAACGGAGCCCTCATTAGTGGGCAGGCTCATTGGCTGTGTGTACGGCGGGGTGTTAGTCCCTCTCCTCTTGCCAGTAAAAGCAGAGTATTCCTGGTGACTGTCCTTCATTATTAGAGTGTCAGGCCTTTTGCGCCAACTGTCCTGTACAAGAACAGCTAACTGAGATGTTTGGGAAAGCATTAGTAAACTGGAAAATATGTAAGTGGTATTGTTATTTATTAAAGCTAACTCAGCATTCTGACTAAGTTTTGTGTGATTAATACTAAAAATCATGAGTTTTCTCTTTTCAGAATTTGCTTACGGTGGCCATCCTTACCCCTTTTCTGGAATATTTGAAATTTCCCCAGGAAAAGCTTCTGAACTAGGAGAGACATTTAAATTTAAGTAAGTCGGAGGATGTTTTTTTACACAGTTTCAGTGCCAACGCTTGTTCCTGCATACAGAATCCCTCCGCCGGGGAAAATCCGGGGAGGGGACGTGTTTAACGTTGCTGTGGTTGCTGGCGTTTCACATCCAGATCTCCGCGTTGTGTGAAGAGGGGGGTGGCCGGATGAGGTGCCTGAGAGTCCCGTGCTGGACTCGGGACCCGGGGGAGTTGCTCGGTGCACTTGAAACTGTTCTGCCGGGTCTGACTCCAGCTCTGCTTTAGACACACTGCTTCCCCTGTTTTGGGGGAAGAGGAGGACAGTTTTATTTTAATCTGCCTAACAGTGTCAGAGGTCTCTCATTGTCCCGATGAAAGGACACTGTTCATAAATGCCCAGTAACTGGTCAGCCGGGAGCAGTGCTCAGGTGCTGCCCTGCAGTGCATGCATGTGGGCGGGTTCTGCAGCCTCGAGAGTGCACGCGGCCCCGGACACAGTGCTGAGCATCAGGCTGCCATCACTTAAGGCTTCAGTTAAAGGGACCTTAGTTTACAATCTTAGTTTCAAGACGCTTCAGAGCAACTTCTGGGCACGTAATAGTTAACTTGCCAAAAGAGTGGAAACCGGTGAGATGAGTCTGTGCCACTGAAATGCAGCACAGGGTGGCCCGTGCTGGTCATGCCCGTGTCCCCGGTCATGTTCCCGCTGCCTGTGGTGGTTGGAAACATGCCTGCAGGAACGCTGTAGAAAGCCGCCCTGAATCTGTTCCCCGAGCTGGGGGTTCCCAATATTTTTAGCTTTCTTGGATACCCTACTTGCTCTGACTGAAACCCTTCATGTTATTGGCTAGTGTCCAATTACACTTCCAGGGTGGGAGCTGGCTGAGGGAGCTGGTTATGGCCAGCGTGGAGGGCGAGGGCGGGTAAGAGTGGAGCTGGTTCTCTACTCCAGTAGCGCGATGACTTCCGCACAGCTGTCAGTCAGCGGTGACGTAGCATTCTGCATGCCGGGTGTATAAAGAAACTGACGTTACACTGGAACTGTTCAGAAGTCGTGTGTTTAAGAGTTTATTGTAGAAAAGTAAAAACTAAAATAATGGACATTTTTACTTTTTTTTTTATATTTTATTGATTTTTTACAGAGAGGAAGGGAGAAGGATAGAGAGTTAGAAACAACAATGAGAGAGAAACATCAATCAGCTGCCTCCTGCACACCTCTTAATGGGGATGTGCCTGCAACTAAGATACATGCCCTTGACCGGAATCGAACCTGGGACCTTTCAGTCCACAGGCTGACGCTCTATCCACTGAGCCAAATCGGTTTTGGCAATAATTGACATTTTTAAAGTTTCTCATTTATTTTTAGTCTTATTACAGAAACCTGCTTTGTTAATCACCACGGTATACCTGGAAATATCAAATCTTTAAACATGCTTTCTGTCAAGACCTAACCTCACACAGCTGTGTTTTTCTCTTTCCTTTAAGAGAATCTGTTGTTTTAGGGAGCACGGACTTCCTAGAAGATGAGATAGAAAAAATTGTGGAAGAGCTGGGGAAAGAGTACAAAGGCAATGCCTACCATTTAATGAACAAAAACTGCAATCACTTCTCATCAGCTTTCTCAGAGGTGAGTCCAATGTTACCCCAAAGGCCTTCAAGCGAGGACCATGGCCTCGTCCCCTCCCTGTCCCACGGCTTGAGCTGGCGCGTCTTTCCGGGGCTCGTGTCGGTAAAGGCGGCGTTGCATTTCTTCTCCTGTCACATGGTGACTCAGAGTCAGCACAGCTTGAAATTGGGGTTATATTTGCTGTGGGTGCAAGTGAGGACAGGGGTTGTCTCTCATTCCAATTCATGTTATTTCAGCCTAAACTTCCGCCGTAAATAAGCAAACGCCTGAGACTCCGCTTGCGAGCCACTCGTGTTTCTCTCTGCCTAAGTTCTAGTTGCCAACTTGAGTTTTCTTCCCAGGCTCCTGCTTATTCATGAGACATTCGTTTTTCCTATCTGGGGATCTTACTCTGCCGTTTATCACACAGGCACTTCCTGGCCTTCCCAATCTCGAATGCCAAGTGCAAGATCAAAAGTAGATCAAAATTACAGGACCTTGAAAAGGAGAAGGAAGGAGAAAACAAAAGATGCTCAGAAAGGGTCTAGAGCAGTGGTTCTCAACCTTTTTTAATGCTGTGACCTTTTAATACAGTTCCTCATGTTGTGGTGACCCCAATCTTAAAATTATTTTTGCTACTTCATAACTGTAATTTTGCTGCTGTTAATGAATCATAATGTAAATATCTATTTTCCGATGGTCTTAGGCGACCTTGCAACCAGGTTGAGAACCGCTGGTCTAGAGAAGTAAATGCGCTTGAAATGGCTTCCCAACTGCCAGCCGGGCGGCTGGTGCTGTGGTGGAGGAAGGTGCTCCTGAGACTGCGGGCTGCGTGGCCCCGGCTCTGTCCCCCCCCTCCCGGTTCCCAGGGCGGGACAGACTGGTGCGGGGCGGACTGTGCGGGGCTTCTCCACGGGCGCTGAGCATCACCGGAGTCTGTGAGCAGGGCTCGTCTGCTCCCCGGCAGACATGCGGAGCCAGGTCTTCCCTGGACCCGGTCCCCAGGAGCTTCCTGTGAACCCGGGAAGTGGAGAAGCACCGCCAGTCCTGTGGGGGCCGCGGCACCACGGGGACCTGGGTGACCGTCAGGGGATCTTGAACCAGCATGACACTGTGTGGGAGGCACACTGGGTGTGATGGCTCTGGGCTCTGTCTTAGGCTAGGCAGGTCGCTGTGCAGGCAGCTTCCGGGGAGCACGCGGTACACGGAGGGGGCAGTGGCCCCGTGTCTGTCTCACTGACCTGTGCTCAGCGTCACCACTCCCGTGGCTGGCCTTCCGCTGTGCAGAGTCCTTAGCGGGTCTCGGTGCGGAAGGTAACGTGTCTGTTCTTAGACAGATGGCAGTGGCATCGCCAAGGTCAGTAGCCAGGAAGGCGTAAGGCTGACCCTTTGGAAGGAAACTTAACATTGCTTATGGTGGGGGTCAGCCTGTTGGGGACATAAACCACTTGAAACCTCCTCCTGAGTCATCAGCAAAGAGCTGACAGCCTCTGGCTCCAGGGTCCCAGTCGGGGACGGGGTGGAGGCAGGAACGCGAAAGGGACCTGGGAGCCGGGCCTTGGCCACGCCGGTGCTGCTGCGGCAGGAGGAGACCCGCACAGAGGCCGTCAGTTAGGAAAGAGCGGGGCTCGCTGTTTGGGACAGGAAAAGGGGTCAGTGGAGCAAGCCCTCTGGGGCCCGTCTGTCCGCTGTCCCTGCTGGACGTCAGCCCCGCCGCCAGGTTTCCGGGGAGACACTTTCTGGGCCTGCATGGCTCCTGGGAAACGGGGTCCTGTCGGGCCTGGAGGAAGGGGCTCGGGAGGCTGGAGGGCACGAGAGTTTGCAGACAGGAACATACCCAAGACTGCCCCTCCCCCTGGGGCGCCCTGCCCTCCAGGAACCCGTTCCTAGAGTCCTTTCTTCGCGGTGGACAGAGCCCTCCCCCGTGTGACTCAGAGCAGTTAGTTGCAGGGACCCAGGGAAGGAAGGAGCAGGTGGAATAGCTCGTTTCACTCCCTGAAAAGCAAGCAGCTTGCCAGGAGGAGCTGCCAGGAGGGACCAGGCCTCCAACTGGGGAGCTGCTTGTTATCCGAGGCCTGATCTCCACCCCCACCTCTGGCCTAATGCCGCTCTCCCTCCCGCAGATTCTCTGTGGGAAAGAGATTCCGCGCTGGATCAACCGCCTGGCCTACTTCAGCTCGTGCATCCCCTTCCTGCAGAGCTGCCTGCCCAAGGAGTGGCTCACGCCCGCCGCCCTGCAGTCCAGCGTGAGCCAGGAGCTGCAGGGCGAACTGGAGGAGGCGAAGGACGCCGTGGCCTCGGCCGCCGCCGCCGCCGCCTCCCGGCCCGGGCGCCACACGAAACTCTGAGGGTCTCCGAAGCCACACCCGGCACGTCTGGCCGTCGCCCGTCACGAGCGAGGAGGAGAGGCAGCGTCCTCCGAGGCTGCACGCGAGGCTGGCTCCCACCCCGGTTCACAGCTCAGGATTCCATTTGTACACCCACCGCGCGGCGCAGGAGCAGAACTGCGCGAAGCGCCGTTTTTTACCCACTTGTAAATGCAGATTACTTCTTCTGTTTTCTACACTGTTATGTTTACAGTATTTTGTATCGCTGTTTACAATCTTGCATGGACTCCTGCCACCGGAAGGAAGGGAATCTCCACGTCTCCGCTGCCGGCAGGCGATCTGTGAGCACTTCCGGCAGCTGCCAGGGCTCTGGTCAGGCGCGGGCACACGGGCTGCGGGCACACCGGCTTGAGAGCTGTGTCCGGTGTGTGTTTCTGATGCGGTTTCGGCACAGGATGCAGTGAGCGAAGGCGCGCGCACAGCCTCGAGGGCCGGGGCCTTGGTCTGCTGAGAGGCAGCCCCTCCCTCCTCCTCCCCCCCCCCCCCCCCCCCCCCCCCCCCCCCCACCCCCCCACCCCCGGCGGGGAGGCACTTGCCTGGCCTCTGACCCTGGAATTAAGGTGTTTTTTTGATAAAGTAACTGACAGGTGGTTTTGCACACGCGTGGGAGGCTTCGCTTTGTCTTAACACGGGGCCGGCCTCCCGGCACAGGAGCTGGTGGGGGAGTAGGAGCAGCCACACGTGTAACTAGCCAGGCCGCCTTCATACGGGACCCTGAGACCTGGCCTCAAGCCACACCCTCCAAAGAGCGAGTGCTCGGGGTGCCAGACGTGTTAGAACATCATCAGGGAGAGCGAGGGTTAGTTCACTTCGTCATGGGAAGCCTCCTCATTGACCTCTTGTGTGAGTCACGTTTGTGTACCTTTAAGTTCCTCTCTGTCTGTTCTCTCACATGTGTCTCTCACGTCATTCTCTAAGGACGGGATTGTCACACAGATAAGTCCTCAGTAGCAAGGAATCTGTCTTCTCGAGTCCACTCCCAGTTTGGCCCCGGATGTAAGAGCGCCATCACTACATGTCAGATTCCACTTTTCTGCCTTAAGAATGAATGCCCTCCGTCCGGCTGGCTGCAGTGTGTGACGTACCAAGGCAGTGACTGCGACTTCCTGTGCGTGGTTAGCGTGAGGTCACCGACGTTTAGTTCAGTGTCTGGCCTGGATTGTCAGTGCTACTCCTCTTTGTAAAGGTACCTCTTTCAGTAAACTACATTTTTAACTTTTCCATCAGCTGGTTTTGACTCATTTAACAGCTTAAGCACACCCTGTTCGTAGGGACAACAAACCTCGAGTTACAAGTACTGACCTGAGGAGAAGGAAGCCCGTAACCTGACTCAGCTTTCGGCTTCCGCTCCGGAGAGGACAGCGGTCCCAGTGACCCCCCGCGGGGGCAGAGCACGGTGTGCGGGGGAGGTTCGAGCTTTAGGGAAAGGGACTTGGTCCAGGTCTGAAGTGAGATGGGAACAAACACGGGGTCAAGCAGGGAACTTGTGCATTCAGACAGGTCCTGTCACCACACCGGGTGGGGGACAGTGCGGTGTGTCCTCCTGGGGCGTATCTAATGGGCAGATCAGACGCACGGGGCTGCAGGCCGGGCGAGTGGTAGCGGAGTGGCGGCCAGCGCCGGGTCCTTGCATGGCCCGGCGGAGCCCAGCCACAGGCAGCCGTGTTGTTGTGCTGGACGGCACCTGTGCGGTGGGCTGCCTGCAGAGGCACCTGTGCCCAGGCCGGTTACAGCGAGTCGGGTGGGGCTCTGGATGGAGATGATCGCCGTCTATTGGACTCAAGGCTGAGGAGTAAGTGTCGTTATTGTTGGGGAATCTCGTGTGAGCCCGTTCGCTGGCTCTTCACCACCTTCCCGCCCTCGGAGGGGAGAATCTTGCTCTCAGCCTGGCCTTGTTCAGTCTGGCCTTGGGAGGCCTGGACGATGGGGGCGCCTGCTCGCTGTGCCCGAGGGGCCTGTGTCTCCCGGCCCCTGGCAGGAGTTCCAGTGGAGGCCAGGCGCTGTTTCCCCCTTAGGGCAGGGCCGGAGCGTGGGGGGCGGGCTGTGGAGCCAGAGGGGGTGCCGAGCTGCCTGACCCGCCCCCAGCAGTGGCGCGTCCCCTTCACCAGCACCGGGCAGCGCAGGGTCCTAGTCCGGCCGGAGCATCCTGAGCTCGTGGGCTCTGTCCGTCACAAACAGACGGGTGGCAGCACGCCCTGCTTCCGGTTCTGGTTCTGTTCCCACTTCTCCGGCTCCGTGTCCGGGCGATGCTCGGTGGCGGCGGCCAGCCCGTGTTCTTGCCGTGCTTGCGTCTGGAAGGCGGGGTTTGAGACCTCCCCGGGTGCAGCTCGGTCAGCAGACCCGCCATCACCCAGGCTGGAGGCGGCCTCGCTGGCGGGAAGCTGCTCCGGCCGAGACTTCATGGCCCCGAAGACGGTTTCTTGTGACGTTGAATGCAAATGTACTGTCATTCATAGTGTTTATATACAGATACCAGGAACCTTCACTTTTGCTACCTTGATATAGCATTGGGCTATCATGTAAACAACATTGAAATACATCGATTTATTAAAAAATACTTTTTTAAGAAGTGTCTGAGCATGCTTTCTGGCCTCCACGCAATGGCGGCGGTGAGGTATTTGGGTGGGGGTGGGAGCTTTTTTTTTTTTTTTAATATATTGATTTTTTTACAGAGAAGAAGGGAGAGGGATAGAGAGAAACATCAATGAGAGAGAGACATCGATCAGCTGCCTCCTGCACACCTCTTACTGGGGATGTGCCCGCAACCAAGGTACATGCCCTTGACCGGAATCAAACCTGGGACCTTTCAGTCCTCAGACCGACGCTCTATCCACTGAGCCAAACCAGTTTCGGCAGGGAGCTTGTTTTTCAAACCCAAGACACCATGGCCCCATCATGCCTCTCTCGTAGGGCAGCAGCTTCTGGGGTGTGGCACCAAGGCCGGGATGGGTGGCCATGCCTGTCTCCATCAGCGGAACCCAGCCCACGCTGGACGGACCACACACACACACACACACACCCTCCCAAAGCCTCCAGTGTGCAGGATCCGAGGCGCCTAGACCCCGTTTCCACAACCCTCTCTGCTTCTGCCCCTCCCCCTGCACTGGCCCTTTTCCTCCTCCAAAAGCCCCCGTTGTTAGAGCTTGGGCCTCACGCCAAAGGGCCATCGGTTCATCCAATTACCTGTCAAAGGCCCAGACCTGATTTCAGGGTCCATCCCACCCCGACCAGCATCTGCGGGAGCAACCAATCGGTGGGTCTCACGTTAATGTTTCTCTCCCACCGTCCCTCCCCTTCCACTCAAAACCAATGGGGAAATACCCTCAGATGAGGATTAACAAAGAAGCACCACCGAAATACTTTCACTAAGACAAACATATTTGCTATGCCCTTATCCAGAGCTAATGTGTGTGTGCGTGTGTGTGTGTGTGTGTGTGTGTGTGTGTGTGTGTGTAATGTGTCCACGCTAGGAGTGTGGTGTGTGTGTGTGTGTGTGCGTGTGTGTGTGTGTGTGTAAAAGAGAGCGGGTGTGTGTGTGTGTGTGTGTGTGTGTGTGGGTGTGTGTGTGTGATGTGTCCACGCAGACCCAGGCACAGTCTAGACCATCTCCTTAGCCTCAGGAAGAGGAAGTGCCAGGTAAGCCACAGACTGTCAGCGGAGACAAAAAGCCACATCATGGTCAAAGGACGGTCGGGGAGAATCGGGTCTGCGCAGCGTGGCTCTTTAAGGAAATGAACGCAGGAAACGGGGGACAGCAGGAACCTCCTACATGTCCACGAGCACCTGCCCGGGGTCTGAGCACATGGCCGCTGGTGCGCCAGTGGCTTCTCCTCTGCCTCTTGGCGCCCACATCCCAGCGGAGAGGATCCCAGGGGCTGCCCTCCCACCAGCCGGTGGCAGAGGGGCCTGGCTTCCTTACAGGGCGGGGCTGGCTCTGGTGAATACACACTCCCGCTCTCAGCCGGATGGATAACTTTAGCTGCTCGGACAGTGGCCGGGATGCAGGCGTCAGTAAAAGCACAAGACGCCTCGCCTCCGTTACAGAGGGTCTGCCCGGTTCCCCCTGGCCCAGCTGCCTGCCTGTGCCTGGCTTTACCGCCTTCCTGTTTCCTAAGCGCCTGTCCCCCTACGCCCCCCCCCCCACACACACACAGTGAGCTGAGCCGCTCCCAGACCTCCACACCCCTCTTCCCAAGAGGCGCCGCCAGGTCAGGCCACCTCAGCAGCTGCAGCAGCGAGAACGAGGCCTGCTGCACAGTCCAGCTCACCAGCCAGAAGGCAGTTTGGGGGGGAGAGGGGAAGTTCGGGAAAAGGAGCTGTGAACAGTGGTCCCTGCAAAGCAAAGGAGGCGACACTGACAGTGTGATGCCTGGACCGGCCCTTCAGCCACTCGAAGCGCCTCCTGCCTAACGTTTTCCTTCCATCCTCAGAAGCCCCAAGAGCAGAGCCTCACTAGCAGGTTTTCCCTGAAGAGGAGGAGGAAGAAGCTAAAGAGCCACCCAGGAGTCTCCAGGATTCCTTTCCCTTTGCCCTTTTCCTCTGGATCTAGTGTTTCAATCTCCCCACCCCACCCCCAGCCTTAGTTCCAATGTTGCTTCACACTGATGTTTGAGCACAGCATCATCCTGTATAATAAAAGGCTAATGCGCAAACCGACCCAACCCCAGGAGACTGGTTGCTATGACACACACTGACCACCAGGGGGCAGACGCTCAACACAGGAGCCTGAGCTGAGCTCATGGCTGGGAGCACAGCAGTGGAGGCAGGAGCCTCTCTCACCTCCCGGGCAGCATAAGGATGTCCTGCCAGTTTAGGCCCCGAGAGCTCCCGGACTGCGAGAGGGCATGGGCCGGGTTGAGGGGCCCCCTGAGGGCATGAATGCCATGCACTGGGCCTCTAATATATATACAGCCTCGTGGCCCGATGCATGAAATTTGTGCACATTAAAAGGGATTAGAGGAAATACTTTAATATTGCTATTTGCCCTTGTCTATAAGAAGTGTCAGAGATGAAGGGGAATGAGTAAAATGTATATGAAAATAATATGAATTAATAATCAATAACAAAATGATATAAACAAAGACATAAAAAAACATGAAATAAAAACAAAAACATGATATAAAAATAACTGATGCAAACAATGAGTGATAAAGTGATTAAACATATTCTGATATCTCCCTGTATACCACATTAAGAGTGAAAATACTTTCAGAGTGCTTGACTAATTTCCCTTGTGATGAAGTATTTACAACTTTAATGTCAACGCTCTTTGAACTTGAAAGAACAACATACAACTGACCATGGCTAAAAAACAGGTTCAGGTAGGAATATTCCTACTCTGTCTAGAGTTTGTCCTGGTGATTTATTAATAGTCACCGAAAATGCTGGCATCACGGGAAACTGTCTTCAATTTAAATGGGAGGCTGGTGTCAGATGCGACAAATCAATTCTTGGACTCAGAACAACCTCTCCTGCAGATCCTGTTAGTACTTCAGCTTTGATAATGTTAGGTGGTAATCTTTTGATAATAAATCTGGTACCATTACAAACACCCCATTTACTGTTAAGATTTCTCAATAGCATGAGGGAAATCCAAGATGGCGGCATAGATGAACACCTACACTGCTGCCTCGCACAATTTCAAAACTGCAACTAAAAGACAGAATGGTCATCATCCAGAACCACAGGAAAGCTGGCTGGATGGAAGTTCTACAGCTAGAGGGAAAGAGAGGGGCTCACGGAGACCCAGAGGAGCTGCAAAAAGCTGAGGTACTGAGACAGCGCACGTGGAGAGAGGGGGTGCCGGAGAACCTGGCTGGCTTTTTCTGGCAGACACTCCCAACATTGAACCCCTTATCCTACAGCACTGAACCCCAGGGCCAGGTGAGACTCATACGGGGGAAGTTTGGACTGTGGAAAGGGAGAGGTGCACGGAAATTTAGGGGAGTTGCACAAGAGCAAAAGTCTGGTGGCGCGCATAGCACTGCACACAGAAAATCAACTGCTGATTGTGCTGCTGGCTCTCATGAGCGGGTGGGAGACAGACCCTCCAAACCGTGCCACTTCTGACTCCACTAAGCCCCAGTTTGGGGCGAAACCATGGGGACCCAGACTCATATGGTCCCGGAGCACTGGGGAATGGGGAAGGCAGCAGTTTAGAGGCACTGCGAGGGCAAACAGGGACCGCTCCAGTGATTACCCAGAGTCACGTGAGACCCAGGGGCCGTGGAAGGCGGGGCCGACTAAAAGGCAAGGCGGTCCCTTAAGCCCTGAGACTCCACCCATCCCAAGCTCAACAGAGAAGTTTTTGCAGTTTTGCAAGTCTGGTATCATAAGGCTGAATCCAACACAGAAGTTCTCCCGGCATAGTGAAAATGTGGAGCAAAGGAAGAGATCACAAACAAAAGAAATGGAGGAAAACAAACGACTAGATATAGAGTTCAAAACCACAGTTATAAGGTTTTTCAAGAATTTCCTAGAAAAGATGGATAAATTTAGCGAGACCCAAGAGGAGATGAAAAAGGACCAACTAGAGATGGAAAAGGACCAACTAGAAATTAAACATATACTGACTGGAATAAAAAATATTATACTGAGACCTAACAGCAGACTAGAGGAAGGCAAGAATCAAGTCAAAAATTTGAAATATAAAGAATCAGAAAACATTCAACTGGAAAAGCAAGAAGAGAGAAGAATCCAAAAATGTGAAGATAATCTAAGGAGCCTCTGGGACAGCTTCAAGCGTATCAACATCAGAATTATGGGGGTGTCAGAAGAAGAGAGAGAGCAAGATACTGAAAACCTATTTGAAGAAATAATGACTGAAAACTTCCCACATCTGGTGAAAGAAAGAGACTTAAAAGTCCAGGAAGCACACAACACCCCATATAAAAGGAATCCAAAGAGGACCACACCAAGACACATCATAATTAAAACACCAAGAGCAAAAGACAGACAGAGAATATTAAAAGCAGCAAGAGAAAAACATTAATTACCTACAAGGGAGCACCCATACAACTGTCAGCTGATTTCTCAACAGATACGATGCAGGCCAGTCGGGAGTGGCAAGAAATATTCAACGTGATGAATAGTAAGAACCTACAACCAAGAATACTCTATCCAGCAAAGCTATCATTCAGAATTGAAGGGCAGATAAAGAGCTTCACAAATAAGAAAAAGCTAAAGGAGTTCATCAACTCCAGTATTATATGAAATGCTGAAAGGTATTCTTTAAGGAGAGAAAGAAGAAAAAGGAAAAAGATAAAAAATTATGAACAAATACATATCAACAAATGAATCTAAAAATTAAGTGAATTAAAAATTTGATGAACAGAATAAACTGGTGAATATAATAGAATCAGGAGCACAGAAAGGGAGTGGACTGATAATTCTCAGGGGGAAAGGGGTGAGGGGGTGCAGGGAGAGACTGGACAAAAATCACACACCTAATGGATGAGGTTAATGCGGGGAGAGGTAAGGGTAGAGGGAGGGGTGGGAGCCGGGTGGAGGGGAGCTATGGAGAGGAAAAAAGAGAAACAAATGTAATAATCTGAATAATAAAGATTTAATTTAAAAAAAAGATTTCTCAATAGCATGATAATTGCACCCACTTTCAATTTTAATTTATGACACAGTATTCCCGAAGGAGTAATCCTATTAAGAAATTCGATGGGAAAATTTTCCTTTTCAGCATCATCTGTTGAGTCAATGGAATCACCACTCAAATAGGTTTGAAAATCTCCATTGAGTATATCCAAAATTTCTTCATTTAATTTTTGGATGTGCTCATTTTTTTAACAAAGAATTGCACTTTTAGATATATTTTCAATATTATCTATAAATATACTATTTCCAAAGGTAGCTTCAATAATAGATCCATTATAAATCATTTCACGGGGGATTTCAAGAACATCCATTCCTAAATGAAAATTGCTATCAAGTTTGCCATCTCCATCCACTCACCATTCACTACGAGCAGAATCCTCTGATCTCATATTTGTTTTTAAGAGACAACTTTCTGGGAGAATCCAAGATGGCAGCATAGGTAAACCCCTACACTGATGCCTCACACAACAATTTCAAAACTACAGCTAAAAGACTGAATGGACATCATCCAGAACCACAGGAAAGCTGGCTGAGTGGAAATTCTACAACTAGAAGGAAAAAGAGGGGCTCATGGACACTCAGAGGAGCTGCAAAAAGCTGAGGTACAGAGACGTGTGTGTGGAAAGAGCGGGTGCCGGAGTACCTGGCTGGCTTTCTCTGGCGGGAGACTCCCAACAGCATTGAACCCCTTATCTAACGACACTAAATCCCAGATCCAACCGAAACACATACGGGGGGAGTTTGGACTGTGAAAAGGGAGAGGTGCACGGGAATTTAGGGGAGTTGCACAAGGGCAGAAGTCTGATGGCACGCACAGCACTGCCACTGCTGATTGTGCCACTGGCTTTCGCAAGTGGGCAGGAGACAGACCCTCCCAACTGCGCCACTTCTGACTCCACTAAGCCCCAGTTTCAGGTGAAACCCTGGGGACCCAGACTCATATGGTCCCAGAGCGCAGGGGAGCCAGAAAGGCAGCGGCCTAGAGGCACTGTGGGCGTGCACGCGCACAAGGACCAATCCAGCGATTACCCAGTCATGTGAGACTCAGGGGCCATGGAGGGCAGGGCCAACTGGAAGGCAAGGTGGTCCCTTAAGCCCTGAGACTCCACCCATCCCAAGCTCAACAGAGAGGCTTCTGAGGTTTTGTAAGTCTGGTATCATAAGGCTGTATCCAACACAGAAGTTCTCCCAGCATAGTGAAAATGCTGAGAAAACGGGAGGGATCACAAACAAAAGAAATGGAGGAAAAAAAACACGACTGGATATAAGAGTTCAAAACCACGCTTATAAGGTTTTTCAAGAATATGCTAGAAAAGTTGGATAAAGTTAGTGAGTCCCAAGAGGAGATGAAAAAGGACCAACTAGAAATTAAACATCCTCTGACTGAAATAAAAAATATTATACAGAGTCCTAACAGCAGACTAGAGAAAGGCAAGAATCAAGTAAAAAATTTGAAATATAAAGAAGCAGAAAACACTCAACTGGAAAAGCAAGAAGAGAAAAGAATCCAAAAATGTGAACATAATGTAAAGAGACTCTGGGACAGCTTCAAGCGTACCAACATCAGAATCGTGGGGGTGCCAGAGGAAGAGAGAGAGCAAGATACTGAAAACCTATTTAAAGAAATAATGACTGAAAACTTCCCACATCTGGTAAAAGAAATAGACTTACAAGTCCAGGAAGCACACAGAACCCCATATAAAAGGAATCCAAAGAGGACCACACCAAGACACATCATAATTAAAATACCAAGAGCAAAAAACAAAGAATATTAAAAGCAGCAAGAGAAAAACAGTTCATTACCTACAAGGGAGCACCCATACGACTGTCAGCTGATTTCTCAACAGAAACGATGCAGGCCAGACGGGAGTGGCAAGAAATATTCAAAGTGATGAATAGCAAGAACCTACAACCAAGATTACTCTACCCAGCAAAGCTATCATTCAGAACTGAAAGGCAGATAAAGAGCTTCACAGATAAGAAAAAGCTAAAGGAGTTCATCAACTTTAAGCCAGTATTATATGAAATGCTAAAAGGTACTCTTTTAGAAGAGGAAGAAGAAAAAGGTAAAAGCCAAAAAACTATGAACAACAAATACATATCTATCAACAAGTGAATCTAAAAATTAAGGGAATTAAAAATCTGATGAACAGAATAAACTGGTGAATATAATAGAATCAGGAGCACAGAAAGGGAGTGGACTGATAATTCTCAGGGGGAAAGGGGTGAGGGGTGTACAGGGAGAGACTGGACAAAAATCATACACCTATGGATGAGATCAATGGGAGGGAGGTAAGGGCAGAGGGAAGCGTGGGAGCTGGGTGGAGGGGTGCAATGGAGGGGAAAAAGAGAAACAAATGTAATAATCTGAATAATGAAGATTTAATTTAAAAAATAAGTTTAAAATTTTCAATCCAAAAAAAAGAGAGAAACATCCCCAAACACCATAGTACTTTAAACTCGTTTGCACTGTGGCAGATCGCAGCGCATGTGGCACCACACTGAGACATTGTCAAAAGCCTCTCAGAGAAGGAGAACTTTCCCACCAAATGCAATATTCAAATTCTTAATCCCTCTTAGGAACCTGCCTGAGGCGTTTATAGCATCACTGGGTGCCATGGCGCATTCATCAGTGATGAGAAGTTGGGCCTTTTTAATGGTTTTAGCTACTTCACTCTTTATATCAAGTCTAGAAGTTGAAGTTTCATTTAATGGAATTGGTAATTTATATTAGAAATGCAAGGTTCTTCCACTGAGAAGTAGATTTGCAGCAATTCCTGTAGATGCTGTGGGTAAAACAGTATCACCACGACCTCTAATATAATGTATTAGAACTATAGCCCTAACCGGTTTGGCTCAGTGGATAGAATGTCAGCCTGCAGACTCAAGGGTCCCAGGTTTGATTCCAGGCAAGAGCATGTACCTTGGTTGCTGGCACATCCCCAGTAGAGTGTGTGCAGAAGACAGCTGATCAGTGTTTCTCTCTCATCGATGTTTCTCTCTATCCTTCTCCCTTCCTCTCTGTAAAAAATCAATAAAATATATATTTTAAAAACTTTATAAAGATATGTTTTCCACTATCACCTGGACCATCCAAGAAAAAGCATTTGGGTGTGCAGTTTGATCTTCGATGGCTGACCTTACAGTCTGGAAGGCCGCCAACTGTGCAGCCACAGCCATCAAAGCCTGTGCCTGTTGCTCGGACGATTCATCACGTGCATTTGTGCTCACTAAGGAAGGACAGTCTGTAAGTGTGAAATGGGAACATTTCAGCCCATGCAGTGTGAATACGGCTTGAATCTCGTTACGGGCATGCTTTT
This sequence comes from Lasiurus borealis, assembly GCA_004026805.1. NCBI lineage: Eukaryota > Metazoa > Chordata > Mammalia > Chiroptera > Vespertilionidae > Lasiurus > Lasiurus borealis. Next base: position 42,751 of record PVJN01007373.1, on the reverse strand, counting down.
CAGTTTACCCAGACACCTCTCTTCGGTGTGATTTGGGCACGGCCATCTTGTTACAGGATCCCCGCCTCTGCTGTGGGGGGCTGCCATCTTGTTATCGCGTGATGGTCATTTTGCCTATTACCTCTTTATTTGATAGAATATATATGTGTGTATCTTTTTTAAATCCTCTAGACCAGTAGTTGGCAAACTCATTAGTCAACAGAGCCAAATATCAACAGTACAATTGAAATTTCTTTTGAGATCCACATTTTTTAAACTTAAAACTATATAGGTACATAGGTACATTGTTATTAACTTAATTAGGGCACTCCTTCAATCGCACTGTACCTATGCACCGCCACGTGGTATTTTGTGAAAGAGCCACACTCAAAGGGCCAAAGAGCCGCATGTGGCTCACAATCCGCAGTTTGCCGACCACTGCCCTAGACCAGTGGTGGACAAATTCATTTGTCAACAGAGTGGCAAACCATGCCGACCACTGCTCTGGAGTTTAGGGTCCAGACCATTGCACGGATTGGAATTGAAAAACACTGTTCCCACGCTCTTCCTGGGGGTGTCAGGGAGACAGTGGCCCCTCTATTCCCACGGTCCCCGCTGGACAGCCCTCCCGCCTGTGGGCTGCCCGCCCCTCCCCCTGTGGGTTGCACGCCCCTCCCCCCATGAGTTGCACGCCCCTCCCCGCGTGGGCTGCACGCCCCTCCCCCCCGTGGGTTGCACGGCCCTCCCCCCGTGGGTTGCACGCCCCTCCCCCCGTGGGTTGCACGCCCTCCCCCCGTGGGTTGCGTGGGCCCGATACACGCAGGGCAGAGCCAGTTCCCTCCGCCAAAGACGGCACGGACACGCGGGTGCAGGGCGGAAGCTCCAGATCCAGTCCTTCATTCATTCGCCGGCCCCTCCGGCCCCGGGGCACAGAACCAAGCCAGGCCGCGGCCAGCGGGCGCCTAGGCGGCGCGCTCCAGCAGCAGCAGCGGGATGTGCTCGGGCTCCCCGCGCCCCCGCAGGCAGCGCCCCCAGGCGGCCAGGCGCCGCAGGAGCCGCTGCAGGCCCGGGCCCCACGCGCCTCGCTCCGGGGCCGCCTCGCCGGGCCGCGCGGGCTGCGCCTTCCTCCTGCGCGGGCCGCGCCGCAGCAGCCGCCGCCAGAACCAGCAGCCGGAGCGGGCGCCGTCGCGGGGGGCCGGGGGCAGCCCCGCCTCGGGCTCCCTGCGCCCGGGGCCGCCCCGCTGCAGGCGCGCCCCCGCCCCCCGCAGCTCCAGGCGGGCGCGCAGGGGGCCGCAGGGCCGCGTGTCCAGCATCGCCATCAGGCCCCGGCCGCTCCCGGGGCGCGCGGGCGCGGAACAAGTCTCAGCGTTGGGAACGACGGAACGGACAGTCCGGCGACTCCGTGAAAGCCTCCCAGACAGGAAGGACGTGGCTCCCTTTCAGGCCTCGGGTCCCTCTCTGCCACCTCCCGGGGGATGGATGCGCCTGCAGGGTCAGGTTGCCAAGGAAACGCAGCTGCGACCTCACAATGCCCAGCGAAGTGGGCCCCGCTCCCCGCCAAACGCAGACCCCTCGGCGCCCAAGGACAGCAGGGTCCAGAGCCCCCCGCACTCCCCGACTGCAGACCCCTCAGCCCGGGGCTGGTCACTTTCTGCCAGGACCACACTCAGGTGACAGCACCACCGTCCACCTCTCCCCAGCGCACGCACTGAGGTCTGTCTGCACGGACAGGCCGGCACTGAGCGTCTGCATGGACACCAGCACCCAGTCATGGCTCCCGTTTCGGGTCCAGAGCCTCCAATCTGCTGACTGGTTTCAGGGGTACCCTATTTTTTTCTCTCAATAGGGAACCAGAGTTTCAGGAAAGATCTCAAAGATTCTCCTCCTTTAAGATTGTGATTGAATTTTTTCAATAACTTTTTTCTGGTCTCAAACATACGATGTTTGCATGGGGTGGCGAGGGGTTTAAATAAAAAGAAAGCCTCTTTTGTCCTGCTCCTTGACATATTTTTTGTGCTCATCAGTTTTCTCAAAGGCAAGTAAGTAAGGAAGAGTTGAAGATCACAATAGCTGCCAGGCTCATTACCTAACATTTTGCGTCATTTTTTCACCCCAGGCAACGGAACAGGCTCTGCAGTGAGTCGGCCTGCACTGAATTCTGGCGCCGACCTTTCCAGCTTTCACTGGGCAAGTCACTCCCCCTCGCAGGGCCTCAGTGCACTCCTGTGTGGAACTGAGATAACGCACTCCTACCTTCGAGAACTAAATGAGATATGACCTATAAAACACGTAGCATGTAAGTATACACTCAGTAACTATTGTTACACCCACTCCAACCACTTGGAGAGGAATTACGGAGCCAGCTAATGTCTAACAAGCCAAATCCCGCACCTGAGAGGGCACAGCTCCTAAGTGAAGGAGACACAGTTTGAACCCAGGACACTAGATGATGATGCTGGGGGTGAGCTTTCAACTCTTGGCCCGACTGGAAGAGTGACCCCTCTATAGACCTCGCCTCCCAAATGCCCACGGTGAACAGATAGGTGTCAGCATTCAGTACTGGGGTAGACGCTTGACGTACAAAACACTCAGCCGTCCGGCCCTTATTTCTCACCAGTATTTAAATGTCACATGACCGGGCCGGGGCCTTTCCGGCTGCATCACCCTGAGCACACCCTAAGTGCCCTGCGTTTGCCCTTCACCTCGGTGTGCCTGCAGAGCCGACCCCCACAGCCATTCCCCTGTAAGAAGGCTTTCTGTTTTATTTGCTCCTTCCCCTTCCCCACGGGCCACCCCCTGGTACCAGGCTGTGCTTCCTGCCTCCTGTGCCAAGGAGTCAAGCGCGAGGTAAATCCCGACAGACTGGCTGGGAGAGAAGCTGCGGTCCCGCGTGGGACAGTATGTGCGCGTTCAGTGCAAGGACGAGTGGCCAAAGGTGCCGGCTGCCTGCGGCCTGTGCTCCGGGCAGGCTGAGCGGGGGGGTGGGGGGTGGGGGCAGGGGGCTGCACGGAATAGGGGCCTGTAGCTGAGCTCCTGCCACACTGCCAGCCTGCAACTGGGCCCTCCCTGGGGTGGGGGTTTGGGGGTGGAGGGGAGAAGGGCGTATCAAAGCTGCCAGGACGCTAGGTGGCCCCTGGAATAATTGCCCTCCTCGCAAGCCTCCCAGCCCGTGTTCCGGGAGGATCACAGGCATCTGCCAGGATCCAGCTCTGGTCCAGGGTCCAGGCCGGGCCCCTGCGGCCGCGAGTGTGTGCACGGGGCCCGGGGCACTGGACATTTCCCAGCACAAAGCCACTGGCATACTTCCTGAGTCGTTCTCGGCCTATGAAGAGCTGAGCTGGGTCCCACCCCCCAAAACCCAACCTTTGAAGACCTAAGCCCTCGAACCTCAGAATGGGGCTCTGTTGCAAAACAGGCTCCCAAAAGGTAATTAACTGAAGGAGGCCCTGATCCAATGTGACTGGCGTCGGAGAGGAGGTTAGGACACACACACAGAAGGAAGGTCGTGTGAACACCCGTAGGAAGCTGCCTTCTACAAGCCCGAGAGAGCCCTCTGAGAAACCAGGCTGCCCACACTTGACCTTGACTTCCAGCCTGCAGAGCTGGAGCGGGGAGGGAGCACTGGGTGCTGCTGGCATTGGATCACGGCAGAAAACACACGGAGGCGGCCGGCGCTGCCGCTCATTTTCTTTGGCCCAAAGCCCCCTCTCACTCCCACGTGGCTCCATTCTCAAGACACCGGAGGGCACTGCCCTGGCAGCCAGGGCGCAGGCTCCTCTCCCGCCACCAGGGTCCCCACACCACCGGTGGAAGTCAAAGGTCGAGGCGACCCAGACCCCTGGCTCAGCGGTCCGTCACCAAACAGCTGTTCAGTCCTCAGGCCCTGAGCCCAGGGTTGCCGACAAAACACTGAGACCCAGGAAGTTTGCATTTCAGATAAACAACAAATAACGTTTCAGTGCGAGCATATCCCAAATATTGCAGAGGTACACTAAAACTTTATTTCCCAGAAATCCAAATTTAACTGGACATCCTACATGTATATATGTATATTTTTAATAGGTTTTTATTGATTTTTAGAGAAAGAAGAAGGGAGAGAGAGAAACACCAATGTGAGAGAGAAACACCAACCAGCTGCTTCCTGCATCCCAACCAGGGATCAGACCTACAACCTGGACACGTGCTCTGACTGGGACATCGAACCCTTGACCTTTCGGTGCACAGGACGATGCTCAACTGACTGACTGGCCGGCCAGGGCAGGGCACCCTGAGTTTTATTTGCCACTCGACCGGGTCCCAGTGAGGCCAGGCGCGCTCCTTCCAGTAACGACGGGAGCTTCCTCCAGGCCCCGGGAGGTTTCCTGGACCAAGAGCTGGAGCGCGAGCGTCCCAAGCCCAGCAGAAGTGACACCCCAGGCCCCCCACCCCCACCCCGCTGCCGGGAAGGGAAACAGAGACCTGGAGTCTCCAAAGGTAACAAGAGCTCACAGCCTAAGACAGTGGGTGCCCTCGCTGGTGTGGCTCAGTGGATAGAGGGTCAGCACTGAAGGGTCCCAGGTTCGAATCCCAGTCAGGGCACATGCCCAGGTTGCAGGCTCAGTCCCCAGTAGGGGACAAGCAGGAGGCAGCTGACCAATGATTCTTTCTCATCATTCATGTTTCAATTTCTCTCTCCCTCTCCCTTCCTCTCTGAAATCCATGAGGAGGAGAAGGAGGAGGAAGAGGAAGAAGATTTGGCTGAGATCGGTTTGGCTCAGTGGATAGAGCATCGGCTTGAGGACTGAAAGGTCCCAGGTTTGATTCCGGTCAAGGGCATGTATGTACCTTGCTTGCGGGCACATCTCCACAGTGGGGCGTGCAGGAGGTGGCTGATCGATGTCTCTCTCTCATTGATGTTTCTGACTTTCAATTTTTCTCCCTTCATCTATGTAAAAAAAATCAATAAAATATATTAAAAAAAAAAAAAGAGGAAGAAGATTTGGACAGAGCCCGGTGCCCTCAAAGTCTAGAAAAAGAATAGCATCATTATGAGCACTCGCTTTGGGGGTCACAGACCTGACCCGGAATAGCAATGTGGCCTGGATAGGTTAGGGGCCCTCTCGTCCCAGCGCAGGACCTGTTCCCGCCCCCCAACTCCCCCACCACCCCCCAGGAGCAAAGAAGACGAACAGGCAGGGCCTGACCCGAGCCCCTGCTCAGGGACCCCGCTTTGCTCTGGGGCGCTCCCCGATTCTGCGAGCTCACCCCTGGCCCCGCCCTGACAGCCCAGGGGCTCTCCTAAGGGGGGCCCAGTAGCACCTTTGTTTCCGAAGGCCTAGCTGCTAACAGCCGGGAGCTCCGGTGCCTGGACCCTTTCCCAGGAAAGACAGAGACGGGGAGCAGAAGCAGATGGCTGTGGCTTGGGGGGAAGGGACGGTGAAGGTCAGCTGGCTCAGGAGGAGCAGGCACATGCCAAGGGGACCCGCCCCGGAGACCGTCTTGTCGCCTCTGCAACCTGTCCCTCCACCCCCCACCTAAGTCTCAGCCACCTGCTCCCACGCAGCCAGGTACAGGGGAGGGCCTGCCCTGAGCTGGGACGGGAAGAGGGAGCCAGCGCTGGGGGACACCACCCTGTGTGTGAACGGGTTTGTTTATAAGCAGAGGCGCGAGGGGGGAGGGCTGGAGCGCGTGGGGTTTGAACACAACAGGTCCCGCTTCTGTCTTGGCGGAGCTTGCCCTCCTGGTACGGAACTTGCCCAGGTGGCCCTCCAAATCACTCCTCTGTATCAGAACCAATGTTCTCTGCACACACTGAGAGGAAATGTGGGCTCCACCAACGCACCCAGAAACAGTCCTGGCTCCCGTGTTAGGAAAGCAAACTCCAGAACAGGGACCTCGGGTAGCTGCACCCGCAAATGTGTGTGCGCTGTTCTAGCGACTCTGAGGGAAGCAGGCTCCTTTGTGACGGCCCCGGAAATGTCAGTGCAACCTGTTCTCAGGGCCTCCCCCCGGAGCCCCCCGAAACCATGGCCTGTGGAACAAACAGCATTCTCCCCAAGATTTCCGCAACTAGTAAGTTCCTAATTCCTCTTTCCTCATGGCCGTACCTCTGACCAAGTGTAATTTCTGTGTTAGGCCCGGTAAACGATTAACAACAACCAGAATAGAAAAGAAACATACAACCATCTACGGTCATAACAGTCATGTGGCAGCGGGCTCTCTCTCGAAATATCTCCTTGTCCGGTGCTCACCTTCTTCCTGTGATGTGAGCTGATCCAACACCTACATGGTGAGGTAAGGGAGGCACTCGGAGTGGCATGCAATTTTAACATTTGCCAATTGTTTACTTCTGGAACCTTCCACTTAATATACTTAAAATATATTTTTGTTTATTGATTTCAGAGAGGAGCGGGAGAGAGCAACAGAAACATCAAATATGAGAGAATCACTGATTGGCTGCCCTCCGCACGCCCCCTCCTGGGGACTGCAAGCCAGGCACGTGCTCATGATCGGAATGGAACCAGGACCCTCAGGCCACCGGCCAGGGATCTGTCCCACGCAGCCAAACCAGCGAGGGCCAGTGGATATGTTTGAACCAAGGCTGACCGCGGGCGCCTGAGATGGCAGGAGACCAAACCGCAGTCTCCTTCTGTCAGGGGCCTCACTTTCCGCATGACCTGTGTCAGCCTTACCCAGGCCTCTGAGGGGGCAGACACAGCCCCCCACTCCACGGGTGACGGTGCTGAAGGATACATTGCCGCTGAAGGCTTTGTGGCCAAGCAGAAGGGCCAGGCCAGGGAAGACGTGGGGACAGCACCCTGTCCAGCGAACCAGGGGGGATTTGATTGGCCCTCCCAGGTGGAAAATCAGCGAGGGAAGAGGGAGGGGGCTGGAAGGTTCAGAGCAACAAACATGGCATTTTAAGACCCACGGTGGGTGCCTGGTGCTGGGGTAGGAAGGCCCTGGCCGTGGAGATAGGGAGCGGAAGGAAAGGGACCGAGGAGGCCACCGGAACTCCTGGGATGGAATGTGTCACTCAAGCCCTGGGGGTCGGGGGAAGGGCTCCATTTGCTGGTAACCACGTTAGCCACTGTAGGGCCCGTGACCTGCGGTTTCTATATATAATTCTGTTTGTTTATTTTTAAAGATTTTTTATTGATTTTTAGAGAGAGAGGGAGAGAGAGAAACCATCGATGAGCTGCCACCTGCACATCCCTTACTGGGGGATCCAGCCCACAACCTGGGCACGTGCCCTGACTGGGAATCCACACAGCCGGGGCTAAACATAATTGTGTTTAGTCTTCAAGTTCTTTCTGTGTCTGATTCACTTCCGCTTTCCTCTGGCTGTCTTTGTGAATTTTTAGATGGTGCCAGTGAACTTGGCGGTAAGGAAGACATGAGTTGGTATTTGAATAGTCCCTCGACAGAATCTTGAATGGGAACTGTGTGCAGCTCATATCCACATGAGGTCACGGCAGAGGGAACCCAGAGAGAATTTCCAAAGGAAAAGGGAAACACAGAGGGAAGGGTACAAGGACACAGCCACACTCCCCTGGCCAGTGTCGCTCAAGTGGTTGAGCGTCAACCCAGGAACCAAGAGATCGCTGGGTTGATTCCCCATCAGAGCACATGCCCCATTTGCAGGTTTGATCCCCAGTAGAAGGAGTGCAAGAGGCAGCCTATTGATGTTTCTCATTGATATTTCTATGTCTTTCACTCTCTCCCTAATACCAACAAAAACACGTGTTTTAGAAATGTGGAGAGGCTAGCCCACAGAGTTTGTCACCGTGTCCCCAAGTGCAGTGTGATGGGGAAATAGACACACTTGTCCAGTGACCTGAACAGAAATAGGAAACTGCATACGTCGGGGAGAACCAAGATGGCAGCATAAGGTAAACACCTATACGTGCTGCCTCACACAACCACACCAAAACTACAACTAAAGACAAAACGACTATCCCCCAGAACTACCGGAAAGCTGGCGGAGTGGGGGTTCTGCAACTAGAAGGAAAAGAAAAAGTGCATTAAGACCTGGTAGGACGTGCAGAGGCTCAGAAAGGCAGAGGTACGGAGAAGCTCGAGAATCGGGCTGGCAAGCGCTGTTGTTTTCAATTGGGAGGGAGTTACAAGCTCCCGACTCCCTGAACTCCAGTTTCTGGTGAGATTCTGGGGGACCCAGACTCACACAGGGAGAAACTGGACTGTCTGCCATCAAGTCAGAAAGGAAGGGTAGCTCTCTCACAGAGGTGTGCACAGGAATCATGTTTACTGCGCTGGGTCACGGGATACAGGACACGGGGATGCAGAAACACTGAGACACAAAGAGGGCTGACTGGCAGCCATCGCTGTTTGCCATGCCCTAGCAATTCCCTGAGATCCTGCCCTGCCCAATTTACAAACCCACCCAGCTGTGTGCAGCAGCTTTTGCATATGAATGGCCTGCCCTCTGGCAGCTTAACCTAACAAACTGCAACTGGATCAGACAACTCCAAAACTTCCAAACTCCAAGCAAAGAGGAGAAATCAACTCCAAAACTTCCAAACTCCAAGCAAAGAGGAGACATCAACTCCAAAACTTCCAAACTCCAAGCAAAGAGGAGAAATCTGCAGATCTCCCTGTAGCTCCTGCTGGGTGGCCTCAGACACTAGCTGACTTGCACCTCCTTGGAGATCCAGGAACCAGTGTACCTAGAGGTCAGTGTGAGACGACATCAGATTTCAACTCCACACATACATAAGTGACACGCTCAAGAGGCAGATTCGGTGAGCACCAAAGCCCCACTGAAGCAAGTCCTGCCCCATAGGGGTGTCCCAGCTCAGCAGTTCTTCCATTAATAGACACAGCTAATCCTCACTGTCAACTGGCCTGGAGGTCAATTCCTCCCAGTGTACCAATAGCAATCAAGGCTTAGCTACAACAAGACAGGGTACCCAGCCCACAAAGGGGTGCACCAAGAGTATCCACCTCAGGTGATTGGGGAGGCAGAGCTACTGGGCCATAAAGGACAACTAGCACACAAAGCTACTCTACCAACTCGAGGAAGCAGCCAAAATGCAGAGACAAAGAAACATGTCACAAATGAAAGAAATGGAGGAAAGCAAACAACTGGACATAGAGTTCAAAACCACATTTAAAGGTTACTCAACAATATCCTACAAACCACTGAGAAACTTAGTGAGACCTCTGAGAAACTTAGTGAGACCTTCAAGGATCTTAATGAGAATGCCAACAACAACAACAACAAAAAAAAAAAAACACGGAAAAGAACCAGTCAGAAATTAAGCAACACTGTCTGAAATAAAGAATAATATACAGAAATCCAACAGCAGACTAGAGGACCCCAAGAATCAAACCGAAGATCTGAAATATGAGGAAGCAAAAAAAAAACACAACCAGAAAAACAAAAAGAGAAAAGAGTCCAAAAATGTGAAGATAGTGTAAGGACCCTCTGGGACAACCTCAAGCGTACCAACATCAGAATTATGGGGGTGCCAGAAGAAGAGAGAGAGCAACATACTGAAAACCTATTTGAAGAAATAATGACTGAAAACTTCCCCCACCTGGTGAAAGAAATGGACTTACAAGTCTAGGAAGCACACAGAACCCCAAACAAAAGGAATACAAAGAGAACCACACCAAGCCACATCATAATTAAAATGCCAAAGGCAAAAGACAAAGAGAGAATCTTGAAAGCAGCAAGAGAAAAACAGTTACCTACAAGGGAGTACCCAGTACTATCAGCTTATTTCTCAACAGAAACTATGCAGGCCAGAAGGGAGTGGCAGGAAATATTCAAAGTGATGAATAGCAAGACCCTACAACCGAGATTACTTTACCCAGCATAGCCATCATTCAGAATTAAAGGTCAGGTAAAGAGCTTCACAGATAAGAAAAAGCTAAAGGAGTTCATCACCACCAAACCAGGATTATATGAAATGCTGAAGGGATATGAAATGCTGAAGGGTTTTCTATAAGAAGAGGAAGAAGAAAAAGGTAAAGATAAAAATTATGAACAAAGTGATAACAAATTCATAGCTACCAACAAGTGAATGTAAAAATCAAGTGAATAAAAAATCCGATGAACAGCCGAAACTGGTTTGACTCACTGGATAGGCCTGCAGACTGAAATGTCCCAGGTTCGATTCCAGTCAAGGGCATGTATCCTGGTTGCAGGCACATCCCCAGTAGGGGTGTGTAGGAGGCGGCTGATCAATGTCTCTCTCTCATCAATGTTTCTAACTCCCTATCCTTTTCCCTTTCTCTCTGTAAAAAATCAATAAAATGTATTTTAAAAAATAAAAATCCGATGAACAGAATAAACTGGTGAATATAATAGAATCAGGGGCATAGAAAGGGAGTGGACTGACAATTCTCAGGGGGAAGGGGGTGTGAGAGGTGCGGGAAGAGATTGGACAAAAATCTTACACCTATGGATGAGGACAGTGGTGGGGGGTAAGGGCATGGGGTGGGGGCTGGGGGACTAGGTGGAGGGGAGATATGGGAGGCGGGAGGAACATCTATAATAAACTGAACAATAAAGATTCATTTAAAAAGAAAAAAGAAACTGTATATGTCAACTGGTAGCCATTTCAGGAGCAAGTGAGATCTGCCGAGGTCAGCGATTTTCAATGGCTGTGCCATAAGACTTGGTAAAACATTCACATAGAGGACTATTTAGGGCACTAACCTCTTTTCCCTGAGATTGTCCAACTTAAAAACGACAACAACCAACACAACAACAGTCCCCAGGGTGAATGAATCAAATTATACCTACTTTTTTTGTCTGATTGGCTATATATATGTGTGTGTGTATGTATACAGTGTGCCATAGAATTTTAGTATTTTATGTGTGCCATGAGATAAAAAAAGGTTGAAAATGGCTAGCCTAGGTAATGGATGGAGATTCCCACCAAATTCGGCGCAGTCTGCAGCCCAGGGGGCTGGGGTACGCCCACATTCTACCGCAGAGGGGCCATCAGCCTCTGTGAAAGTATTTCTGGGAGCCCAGAAGTTTCTAGGTCACAAACTCAAAATGATGATCATAAATTCAAGTTGTTTTCTCGAGGTGTCTGTTTCCACATCTGGGGTGTGTGTGAAATAACAAGATGGCCCTTGCAAGGCCAGCTGGGAGGCTCTCGGAGACAACCCCCACACAGAGCAGCAAACGACAATTACAAGCCCTCCACCCTCAGACCCTTGGTGCCAGGGCCTTTGCGGCCAATGCCAAGTGCAGGACGTGGCTGTTTGCTGCAGGATCCCGTCAGCAGCCCCGGAGCGGCTGGGCAGCCAGCCCTGCCACACGGTTAACCGGGCCGAGCCCATTGGAAGGAAGGTGGCTTCGCTGCAATCAGCTTCAGCTGAAAAAGAGCTGGCCAAGGCTGCTCGCATTGGGGCAGCTTTGTTGTATTTTAAGAAACCCAAAACCTTTGTTCAGTCAACAAATTCTGTATTTAACACCCACCGCCAAAGCGGCCTCAAAAGAAAATGTCTGGGCGGGTGGTTGATGCTGTTTCTGAGAAGAAACAAAGGCTGAAATCTCTGCGGTTCAGTATTAGACAATGGCCACTAACTGCTCGGGCCAGATGCCCAGCGGGCATGGCCGGTGGTCGAGCATCGACCTATAAAGCAGGAGGTCAAGGTTCAATCCCAGTCAGGGCACAGGCCCAGGTTGCTGCCTCAATTCCCAGTGGGGGGCGTGCAGGAGGCAGCCGATCAATGATGCTCTCTCATCATTGATGTTTCTATCTCACCCTCTCCCTTACTCTCCAAAATCAATAAAACTGAATATTTTTAAAGAAATAAATGTGGGGGGGGGGGGTCAATCCGTCAATGTACTCAAACCCTTTCAAGCAAGAAATCCGCATTCTGCAGGGCAGGGCAGATTCGGTGTTCGGAACACGTGAGGCAGTTCCCCAAGGTCATAAGTAACTCGTCAGAAAACCGGGCTGGAATTCGGATTTCTCCCTGTGAGTGAGAACTGCGGTCTCCCTCGGGGTGCCACGTACCCAGGTAACGCGGATTTCAAACTTCTGACAGTCCTCGGCGCTACGCAGCATCGTCGCCTGGAAATCTAGGGGGATTATCCACCCAGCGAGCGCTTAGCAGGAAGCTGCCAGCCCCCCAAATCCCCGCGCCCAGCGGACCTTCCCAATTCCGGCTCTCGGCGATGGACGCGTCTTCAGCTCTATTCTTAGCTCCTCGTCCGTAAAAGCATTTGCAAAGGCTGGACTTCTGTGACAGATCCATTAACGGTGAGCTGCTACCTCCTATCTCCACGTCAGCAGACACACGGCCATTTCTCAGGATGAGCTATTTTTGGGGGGGGTTGCAGGGGGGAGGTTTTTAATTCTTGACTTCTGCCTAGAAAACCTAACATCTTACACCTAGAACATTCCTCACGGTCTGTGGGTGAAATTATCAGCACGCTCTCTCCCAGGCGTGAGGGTGTTAAGAAGTCAAACACCAGGAACTGGTTTTCTTTGACCTCTGTGTATTCCCACTGGCCAGAGGGGCATGCGCAACACGGAGGAGTGGGTGGCCTCGCTGTCTGCAAGGAACGCCCCTGCCAGTGCCCCCCGCAAGGAGGCAGACCAGCTCGCAGACGGCCCAGTTGTCTGGTCTCCTAACTCCACGGCACCCAAGCTCACGGAGTCCCTGGAGGGGACCCAGCCACAGAAACCAGCCCCTCAGGGGGCAAGATTCCAGGAAACGAACCCGCAGCCAGGAGACTGGCGGAGGAGCCAAAGGATGGGGCGAGGGGACACTGCCCCAGCTGGGCAGGCCCGCGGTGGCTCTCTGGGGGCAGGGGACAGGATAACAGCTCTACACTCCCCACTGAGGACGGACGTCCTCGGAGGTCATGAAGGAGCCACCGTGTCCAGGAGCACAGAGGACAACCCCAGAGCTTCTCCAAGCCGCCAGATGGCGATCATCACCATCATTTCTTCTTTATTTTTTTTTTAAATATATTTGTATTGATTTCAGAGAGGAAGGGACAGGGAGAGAGAGAGAAAAACACCAATGATGAGAGACAATCACCCATCAGCTGCCTCCTGCACACCCCACACCCGGGATTGGGCCTGCATCTCGGGCAGGTGCCCTGACCTCAAATCCAACCATGACCTCCTGGTTCATAGGTCAACGCTCAGCCACCGACACTCACCGGCTGGGCTCATCACCATCATCTGACTCCCGAGCCACTCTCCAGGTCTAACCAGGGAGGTCAGGGCCCTGAGCACACATCCTCGTCCCCCAGCCACTGGTCACAAGTGACAGCAGGGAGACTGACCCCCAACTGGTCAAAGGGCCCAGCACACCCAACACCTGAAATCTGCAAAGGGAGCTTCCTTGTCTGCAGTATCGACTTCAAAGGAGTGAGAACTGAGTGGGAAGTAGGGGAGACTCTGAGTGTGGTAAATGGGGGCTCACGGAGAACCCGGGGCTCATTGTGACATGTTAGCACCCGGCACATGGGCCTTGAGGTAGAAAGGACTTAATAGTGAATAGGGAGTGGAAGGGGTCCATGGTGGGGGGAAGGAGACATCTGTAACGCTTTCAACAATATCGATAATTTTTTAAAATGGCACGAAGCAAAAAAACACAAAACCCACCACTAAGTAAATATTTGAGGATAAGGAGGATTATTTCCCCATTTGCTCCCCCCCTGTCCCCCCATCCCTCCTGCAGACACAACCTGAGAGACAGTGAGTCATGCTGTGTGGTGGGAAGGGTGCCCTCTGACCTCTGTGGGTGGAGATGCCTGGGGTGGTCCTTTGAGGTCCGTGGGAGGAAGGCGACCGTGTGGCAGCTCTATAGTCATCGATGCTTTCTTTCCTAAAACAAAACAAAAAACAGGAGACTCTATCAGGCCCCCGTCGCCAGGCAACCATGCTCCACTGGGCCCATGTGGTGGCAGTTCTTTGATGTGTGAGTCACATATGTGATGAACTTCGGCAACTTATGTATGTATGTATTTCAGAGAGAAAGGAGGAGAAAGAGAAACATCAATGATGAGAGAGAATCATGATTGGCTGCCTCCTGCACCCCCACCCCTACTGGGGATCGAACCCACACCTGGGCATGTGCCCTGACTGGGAATTGAACCCAGGACCCTTCAGCCCACAGGCCAATGCTCTATTCACTGAGCCAAACCAGGTAGGGCAGTGCAGTGAAGCGTATGGACTTCTTCTAAGAATAAGGGTTCTGTGTGCATTAAAAGTAAATGGCATGTCCAGCTGGTATGGCTCAGGGGTTGAGCATTGACCTATGACCCAGGAGGTCACAGTTTGATTCCCAGTCAAGGCACATGCCTCCGATCAATGATCCTCATCCTTCATGTTTCTATCCCTGTACCTTCCTCTCTGAAATCAATAAAAAAATATTTTTAAAAAATTAGGATGAAATAAAAAAGGAAATGCATAGCATTATGAAGGAAACAAAATATGTGTAAAATGTGTCACAATCGATGGGTTTCATTATGAGCATACTTAGCAGCAAGACGGAGCAGCAGGTCTAATAAACCATCAAAATCACGGCAGTGGGGAGCGCAAACAGAACTTCACGACGCAGCAGGGACGGCGCGGGCCCCGGGCCCTGGGACCATGTTCACACAGAGAAAGCTCCTGCCAGGCTCGGCAGATTAGAAACTTCCCCGGTGGCGCCTGGGTCCCAGGCCAGGAGGCCTTCCTCAGCCTCCACCTCGAGGTTCTCAGCCCGGGCGACACCATGTCCCTCCCCGCAGGACACGGACCAGCTCGGGCATCGGTATGCAGCCCCCAAGCATTCCCTGAGCCGCAGGAAGCCACGTCGTGGTGGGCGCGGGTGTCCTGATGGGAATCCCCGGAGGTGAGTGAGACACCGGGAGACAGGCTGGCCCTGACCTCACTCAGAGGCCCTCACGATTTCAAGCAGCTTCCAGAGCGAACCCCATCCTCACCCACGTCCCTGGGAGACACTCTGACAGCGCGTCCTCTGCTCTTCCAGCCGCTGCCCCCAGCCCTCGCCACGGCGACGGTCCTCCCGCCCCTGCAGGTGTCCCGCTCCTGCTGTCACACCGACATCTGTCCTGACCTCCTCTCTGCCCCGGGGCACCTTGCTGGCGTCCCCATGACCCCTGGTCCCTGGTCCACATTTCCTCTGGCCTTGGGCCCTTCCTAGCTTCACCCCACCCTCCCAGCTGAGTTATTCTCATCAGTCCTCCGCAGTGCCCGTCTCCTCCTGGTTCACACACACTCACTCACATACACACTCACACACGTTCATACACACTCACTCACTTACATACACACTCACACACACCTCTCACATACTCACTCACATATACTCACACACACGTTCACACACTCTCTCATACTCACACATCACACACACCCAACTAATACACACATACTCTCATATACACACACTCAACACACACACACCCAACTAACACACACATACTCTCATATACACACACACTCAACACACACACACATACACTCTCATACACTCACATTCACACACTCGCTCATGCTCACATGCTCACACACACAATCACACACACATACTCTCATACACATTCACTCTCACATTCACACATACATCACACACTTGCACACACAGAACCACGCATGCTCACTCATACACTCACACATGTTCATACTTTCACACATTCACACACTCTCACACACACGCTCACACACACACATACACATCAGTCACATACACAGTCACTCACACTCACACACACACACATCACTCACACACATGCTCACATACTGTCACTCACACTCACACACACACTCACACGAGTCTGCGCTGATGCTGTCTCCACTCCCCCACCTCTCTGCCCCCATCAGCCACACGGAGTCCTGCCCATGGAGACCCCCTGGAGATGTGGAGGGGCAGGACTCGCTTCTCTGAATGCGGGGGTGGGGAGGGAACCTCCTCTCTCTCCCCTCACTCCTCCTGGACCTAGACTACCGCTGGGCCTACAGAAAATCATGTGTCTGGCTGAGCGTCGACCCTTGAACCAAGAGGTCACGGTTTCATCCCCAGTCAGGGCACGTGCAGGGCTGCAGGCTCAGTCCCCACTAGGGCGTGCCAGGAGGCAGCCGATGAATGATTCTCTCTCCTCATGGATGTTTCTCTCTCCCCGCCTCTCCCTGCCTCTCGGAAATCAATAAAAAACGTATTTTACAAAAAGAGAGTCATGTGCTGGTCGGTGTAATGAGCAGGGGATTGTATGTGTCCATCTCTTTGGGGAAGCGCTGCATGCGTGTGGAAGAGACATGTGGACACGCCCCCGGGCGGAGGGCGGCCTCCGGGCTCCTCGCGCCTTAAAGATGATGCATAAGCTGAGACCGGTTTGGCTCAGTGGATAGAGCGTCGGCCTGTGCACTGAAAGGTCCCGGGTTATATTCCGGTCAGGGGGCATGTACCTTGCTTGCGGGCACATCTCCACTGTGGGGCATGCAGGAGGCATTCAATGTCTCTCTCATCGATGTTTCTGACTTTCTATCCCTCTCCCTTCCTCTCTGTGAAAAATCAATAAAATATATTAAAAAAAAAAAAAAAAGATACGCATAACATGCAGCAGAGTCCGGGCGTGGGTCTCGGGGCTTTTTGAAAACATGAGGACGGTACTGAGGGGTTTTCTTTGAAGAGAAGTTTCCCTTCCTGAAAGGACCAGGTCAGATGCACCCAAGGTAGAGACAGAAAACAGTGACGTAACCCTGTGCCTCGTCTGCTGTCCTGTTTAAGGGTCATCAGCCGTCGGTGATTTACTAAAGAGACTTCCTGTGACCCACTGCCTGTTAATCATCTGACACATCAGGGCTCTGCCTGGGGAGACGAATTACCGTCCTGCTCCCACACTACGGCGAAGGCCTTGCCTCCCGGGGGACGGGAGGAAACCATGCTGTCAGCAATGACCTTGAACTTCTCTCCTTTATTTCTTCCCGGGTTGTTTTTTGTTTTTGTTTTTGTTTTTAATGGGACTCTGGGCCGGGACACTGGCTCCCCGAGCGCTCACATTACTCACATTACTCCTGTGTGTGGGATGCCACCCTTCCTTCCCCCCTCGCACATTCGCTGTTATTTCCACGTGAGAACAAGACACAGCTTACAAAGCACTTTCATAAATGACCTCGTTTGCACATCTCAACAATTTCATAGGAGACTATAAATTATGACCCATTTCTACCCATCAGGGCAGGGGGCCGGAGAGGGGGTGTGGGCCCGGAGGCAGGAGAAGGGCCAGTGAAAACTCTCAAGACACAGGGAGCCCACGGGAGTTTCTTTCGTGGCGCCAGGCCCGGGTCCCCAGGAGGACGCCGTGCGCCGTGAGGAGTCCGTGGACACCAAGGGCTCATCTCAGCTCAGTGATTCTATCCTGGCCCCCCAAACCGTGTGCACACGCGCCCCGGCCGTGAGTTTCGGAGCAGAACCAGCTCCTCTCTGGCCGGAGAGAAAGAGCCTGTGTCCCAGGCCCCAGCTGATCAGTCCCCCGTCCAGGGTCAGCCACCTCGTGCAAGCGGTCAGACTCAGGCTAACACGGGCCAAATAACAGAGGCATGCGGCCTACGGGCTGGAGTCTGACACGCTTGGGCTGTGCCTGTGCGCATAGAGTGGGGGGCAGTGAGCCGTCGCTGATGGATCTATCACCAGAATCCTGAGACCCCTGGTACACGCCCCCAACAACGCCCCCTCTCAGCAGGAAGTAGCCACGGAAAACGACCTTCACCCCCTGACCTTGCCCAGACTCTCAATTTTTTAATATCACCCAAAGCCTGGAATGAGAGATCCTCCCTCCCTCACAACTGGTGCGCGGAGTTATGACATAACTGGTGTCTGCCGCTGGGACATCCCTGAGACATTCAACCACCAATCAGCATGTGCCAATGCCTGGGCCCCCACCCCTTCCCGTTCCCTCAAAAGGCATGTTCACAGCCGCACCTGTTGCTGTCTCCCAATCTGGAGGCCATCCAGCTGGGTCCTCCTTCTCCTCCTCCCCCTCCTCTAAGCCTGGTCTTTCTCCCTCCTCCACAATAAATCTCGCTCCTTAGTGTGGAATAAGCCTCCTCTATAGACATGCCTTGGTCTCTGACTCCCGTTTCCTGCACCTCGAACCTTACAGTCGCCATCATGCGTCTGTGCCCAGTGCAAAAGCTGGCCCTATGTCTGCTCACTCCTCCTTCCCTGACAGTCACCATTGGGGTCCCTTCCCCAAACAATGCTGTCAGCGAGCTAGAGACCCTCTGTGAGCACCGGGGCTCTCACCAGCCTGAAGGACCCTGATCAGTGGCCCCAGGTCCCCTCGCCTCCTCTCAGCACCCACACCCAGTCACGCCTTCACCTGTCACTGCAATGTCACAGCTCCTCCATCACTCGCTCAGACCACCTGCTCTGTCCGCCCAGCTCAATCCCTCAGTGCCCGATCCCAACTGTCTGGCCCCGAAGGGGACCTACAGTCACACCATCAGGAGACTCGCCCCCTTCTCCTGCACCCCAGCTTCCTCTGTCCTCACCCCCATCCTCCTCCACCTGATTCCGAGCTCATCCTCACCTCATCGCTTGCTTGTGCCCTCCACACCCGCCCCTTCTGATGAGACCACAGCCCCAGCTCACCTCACCACACGCTCTGCTCACCCTGCACATGGGACAGCTGCCAGGTGGCACCAAGCCCAGTCTCCAGTCTCGTTCCCTCACTCACCCAGGTGAGGATTTCTACCTTCTCCCTCTCCAAGCCCTCAACACCTCCTCCCCACCCTCCCTCCCCGAACCTGGCTTCTGCTTCCCCGAGAAAATCGAAGCCGTCAGAAAAGAATGGCCACTCACCCACCACCATTTCCACCCACCCCTGTGCCTGCGTCTGTGGACTCCACCTTCTCCCCTCACTGTGGTGGGCTGCCCCGCCCCACCCATCAGGATGGGGTTCCACCCTCTCACCTACTCAGGGAGGTGACTCCTCTCATCTGTCTTCTCTCTACTGAGCTGCTCCCATCAGCATGTGAAGGTCTCCATTTCCCCCCTAAAGAGAGAAAACGATTCTCTCCCTCACTCCCCCTCCAGGCTCCCCTCCCTTCCTGCCCCTCTTCTCAGTGCTCTTGTTCTTTCTCACACCGTGAGCCTGTGTGCCAGCTTCAATAATAGAAGAAAAACAACTTAACTGTCTGACCTTGCAAGCTAGCCATCTAACATAAGGGGCTGATACACTGATACTAATGCCAGGTGTCTGTAGAGACATGTACTCAAGGTTACAGGTGTCTTTATAGATATGACAGGTGTTTGTTAGATACAATATGTACTCAAGGTTACAGGTGTCTGTAGAGATATGACAGGTGTCTGTAGAGATATGACAGGTGTCTGTAGAGATATGGCAGGTGTCTGTAGAGATATGACAGGTGTCTGTTTAGATATGATATGTACTCAAGGTTACAGGTGTCTATAAAAATAGTTTACACAGGACCTGAACAGATATAAAGAGAATGCCTCCTCTGTGGGTGTTCAGAATGTGACAGATAGTCTGCTCTGAACCTGGGAGCAATGGACTCCTAACTAACTGGCTCATCAGGCCATCTGTCCAGCTCGCTGATGTGCGACACAACACAACCACGTTTCACCGCGCACACGGCCATCCCCCTTGTCCAAGCAACAGTCACCCTGGCCTGGTGAACGCAACAGCCTCGGCAGGCTCCGTGCTCCGGCCTTACCCTTCCCCCGGCCCCCACCTCCTCTCTATTCAGCTTCCAGCATTAATGATCTGGTTAAATGCCATCACCCACTGCTCAGACACTCCAGTGCATTTCCATTTCATCCAGAGACCTTCGCCTCGGCCCACGGATCCCCAGCCTCACCCGGATCTGGACCCTCAGCCCCTACTGCTCCACTCACTCTGCTCTGACCACAAGCAGCACATTCCTTTTCCCATTAACATAATCACCACCTAATATCCCATGTGTTTTACTTATCTTGTCAATTCTCTACTTCCCTCTAAAACGGCCTTGGGCCAAGACTGGTTTGGCTCAGTGGATAGAGCGAGAGTCGGCCTTCGGACTGAAAGATCCCAGGTTCAATTCCGGTTGGGGGCATGTACCTTGCTTGCGGGCACATCTCCACTGTGGGGCGTGCAGAAGGCGGCTGATCGATGTCTCTCTCTCATTGATGTTTCTGACTTTCTATCCCTCTCACTTCCTCTCTGTAAAAAATCAATAAAATATATTAAAAAAAAAAAAAATGGCCTTGGGGGCCCAGCTGGTGTAGCTCAGTAGTTGAGCATCAGCCACTGAGCCACGGTTCAATTCCTGGTTAAGGGCATGCCCGGGTTGCCGGCTTGATCCCCATTGTGAGATGTGCAGGAGGCAGCCGATCAATGATTCTCATCAGTGATGTTTCTCTCTCTCTCTCCCTCTCCCATTCTCTCTGAAATCAATAAAAACATTGAAAGAAAGAAAGGGGAGGGGAGGGAGGGAAGGAGAGGAAAGAAACTGTGACCTCCTGGTTCATGGGTCACGTCCTGCCACCAAGCCCACTGGCCTGATCGCTGGTGATATAAAGGGGCATGTCCATTCGCAAAAGGACCCCGAGGGGCAGACCACTGAGGTCTCAGAACAAACCTGCTTTGGCTACAACCCGGAAGGGTCAAGTTCAACCTATGGGAGATGCCTCTAGTGTTAAGAGGAAGTAACCATGGCAATAGGCTTATCTAGACACACTGTGGTATCCCATGGGTAGAGATCCTTAAAAGACCAGTGTGTTCAGGTTATGTGGTCACAGACTCCCTGCACCTTCCTGGTTGAGAATCGGGGATCGGAAAAGAGCCTCGAACACGTGCCTCCTCAGAAACGGCGTGAGTGTCCAGCCACAGCGGGCAGCCGGCCAGGCCTCTGTGCGCTGATACTGTAAGTTTCCATCTTCTCTCAGTGTTCACCAACGGAGTCAAAGCACCTAGCCTTGAAACTGCAGGCTCTTCTCAGGGCTGGCGAGACGTCGAACAAGGCGAGGAGAAAGTCTGCTCTGTTCCTGAGAAAACCATCCTTGCAAGTATTGCTGCAAGCAAGAGAGCTGGCAAGGTCCTGGGGTTTCTGGGACTGTTTTGAACATGACCTTTCACCTTTAAAGTAACTACCATACTGGTTACCTCACTTAATAATGTGTGCCTTGGTGAAATTGACATGTTTTCTGAACGTGTTTTAAGAAAGAGAATTAAGAGTCCCTCCCCTACTACCTGCCAGGCGGTAACACAAAAATCAAGACTCTTGAATTTGTATTTAAACGAGTTTGAAGCCTGCATCCTTTTTTACAATTTCTTTACTGATTAAGGTATTAGATATGTGTCCTTATCCCTCCTTTACCCTCCCCCCTCCCCTCCCTCCCCTGATGTCTGTGTCCACTGGTTAGGCCCATATGCATGCATACAAGTCCTTTAGTTGATCTCTCCCCCTTACCCCCACCCTACCCCCTACCTTCCCTCTGAGGTTTGACAATCCCATCCATGTTTCTCTGTCTCTGGATCTGTTTTTGTTCATCAGTTTATGTTGTCCATTATATTCCACAAATGAGTGAGATCACGTGGTATTTATCTTTCTCTGACTGGCTTATTTCACTCAGCATCATGCTCTCCAGTTCCATCCATGCTGTTGCAAATGGTAAGAATTCCTTCTTTTTTACCGCAGCGTAGTATTCCATTGTGTAGATGAACCACATGATTTAACAGCAGCAGCAGATCCGAGTGACCTTGGAGGTCAGAGGCTCTCAGCCCCGACACATTTAGACTCCACCACCATGCGGCCATCAGCTGGGTGAGTGATTAGGGCGGAGAATCACCGGGAGGTTTGGCCTGACCCCAGGAGAGCCAATCAGAGTTAAAACGGAGTGCCTGGGTGTGGGCGCAGGTGCCTGTGCTGAACGAACTGACTGCTCCCCGGTGGTTTGTGGTGCCGGCAGGGTTGAGATCCCCGGTGTGTGAAGCTCGGATGTACCCCTGGAACAGGGTGCGAGCACCTCACTTGCCAGGCCTCCGGGTGAATGAAGGGGGGCTCTACAGCAGAAAAGGGACTGTGAGCTAATCCGAGCCGCTGTCTACACTGAGTCCCTTCCATGTGTGTAACCGCCACAATTCCTTCGTTTTGGTGTTAAAATTTTTGTTTAATCAAATCCCATTTTTAGAAAAAAAAAAAAGAAGAAAACGACCTCCGATTTCTCTTTAAAACACGCCAACGTTTTTCTTTGCAATGAGCCTTTGCTGGCGGTTCAAAGTTTTCGTGGTAATTGACCCTCTTTCTTCTCATTAGCAAAAATCCTCACTTTAGATTTTTCAAACTTCAAGCTGCCTTTTATAAAATTGCTTTTTTTTAGAGACAGGAAGGTAGCGAGAGGGAGAAACATTGATGTGAGGGAAACATCGGTCAGTCGCCTCCCACATGCACCCCAACCAGGGGTCAAACCCACAACCTGGGCATGTGCCTGACAGGGAATCGAACCCCGCCACCTCAGGTGGACGGGACAGTGCTCCAACCAACTGAGCCACCCTGCCAGGGCCATACCTTTTTTAATAATATATATTTTTATTGATTTCAGAGAGGAAGGGAGAGGCAGAGAGAGAAACATCAATGATGAGAGAGAATCATTGATCAGCTGCCTCCTGCACACCCCCTCCGGGGGACCCAGCCTACAACTTGGACCAGAGTCGAGCACAAGGCCCTTCAGTCCACAGGCCAATGCTCTATCCACTGAGCTAAACCGGCAACCACCCCCGCCCCCATTTTTTTTTTCTTTCTTATCTCAACTCAGTCCCAGAAACAGAGGTGCCGGTGACTCCGGTATTTGTGTGTCTTTTTCCTACATGGAGCTGCCCTGACGCCGGGCCAATAGCCACACGTGGCTCCTGACACTTCAAGGAACTCAAATGAGAAACTGGGCTCCGCAGACCCACCTGCCCCACGTGGCTTGTGGCAGAGGCACCTGCGTGCAGCTGAGTGGATGGAGACTCTGCCCCTCGTGGGAACCAGCGCTGCCCAACCTGCCCAACCGCAGAGGCTTTACTCCGGGACCTGGGGGACATAGAGCCCCCCATCCCTAGCTGGGCAGCCCCGCAGAGAGAGCAGGACCAGGCAGCAGAGCCCCCAAACCTAGCGGTGGCAGGCTCCGCAGAGAGCAGGCAGCCTGAAGCCGGGGTCCTGGGTCTGGGAGGACGGGCACCCGCAGGGAGACAGCTCTCGGCCAGGAGGGGCGGAGAGTGGGCGCGCAGTCCTCCTCACGCGCGGGTGGCACATCCCGGCCAAACCCAGGGGGGATGGCCGCTCTGCCCGCGGGGCTGCACGTGGTCCGCTGGGCGACAGGGACCCACCAGGAGCCCCGCGCTGCTGCTTCCTCCGCGGAACTCAGCGCCCTCGCCCCGACAGGGACCGCCACCCCCGGACTTTGGCCAGAGAGGGGGTACAGGGCCCCTGACCCGCGGGGAGTACCTGGCGGGACCCCAGCGATTCCCGAAAGCGCAGGAGCACTGAGGCCTGCGGGTCCCGTGTTTCCTGGTCTGTCAGTGGGTTGATCCAGGCGCGGGAAGAGGCCCCACAGGACCCGCCCCGGCGACCCCGGGGCCTGCACTGTACGCCGCTGCGGGGGTGCACCCACCTTCCGCTCCTCGGCCGGGGAACGCGGGACCTGGAGACCCCGACAGCGGTCCGAGCGCCTCCACGGCCACTAGGAACCGGAGGCGGAGCTCCACAGCCCCCAGGCCTCACAGGGCCACGGTGGGCGGGACCGAGCAAGCCTCGCGAGATTTCAGCCCCACGGACTTTCTGCCGACGGGAGGGCGTGGCTCCGGGGTTGAGCGTGGACCTATGAACCCGGAGGTCAAGGTTCAATTCCGGGTCAGGGTCGCAGGCTTCGTCCCCAGCGTGCGGCCGGCAGAAGGCAGCTGATCAATGATTCTCATCACTGATGTTTCTCTCTCTCCCTCTCCCTTCCTCTCTGACATCAATGAGAATATTTTTTAAATTCTTTTTTTAATATATTGATTTTTTACAGAGAGGAAGGGAGAGGGATAGAGAGTTAGAAACATCAATGAGAGAGAGACATCGATCAGCCGCCTCCTGCACGCCCCACACTGGAGATGTGCCCACAAGCAAGGTACATGCCCTTGACCGGAATCGAACCTGGGACCTTTCAGTCCACAGGCCGATGCTCTATCCACTGAGCCACACCGGCTTCGGCAAGAATATTTTTTAAAAACACATTCACACAACGTGCCGATTGCTTATTTCTGGGATTATCCACTTAATGTCGTCAGGCCGCAGTTGCAACCGAAGCACATAAAGGAAACCTGCACCTAAACGGGGATACCGGGCTGCGGTGGCTCAGTGGGCTGAGCCTCGTCCCCTAGACCCAAAGGTTCCAGGTTCCGCAGTTCGGTTCCCGCTCGGGACACGTGTCCGGGTCGCAGGCTCCATCCTCAGCAGCGGGCGCGCAGGAGGCAGCCGACCGTGTGCTCTCTCATCATTGACGTTTCTCTCTCCCTCTCCCTTCCTCTCTGAATTCAATAAAAGTTTTTTTTTTTGTTTTTTTTTTGGAAAAAAGAAAATAGGGGCAACTGTCCAGAGAACCCCACACCCTACCCCGCAGTGGCCCGGAGCCACGCCCCGCTTCTCCCCCGCCGCCGAGCGGAGGCGGGTTCGCGCCGGGAGAGGGAGCGCCATCCGCTCTGCCAGCTCCGGTTCCCTCCTCGCACGCAGCCCGCAGCCCGCGGCTTCCAGGCTGGGCCTCCCCGGGTCTGTCCGTCTGGCCGGGCCGCAGCCCGCACCGGGCGGAGCGGCAGCAGAGGCGAGGCCTCCCCCCGCCGCCCAGGCCAGGAAGGGGTCTGTCTGCCCGCTGTGGGGCCGCGGCTCCGGCTCTGCGTGCACGTGTGTGTGTGCATGTGTGTGCACGTGTGTGTCTGTGCACGTGTGTGTCTGTACACGTGTGTGCACGTGTGTGTCTGTGCACGTTACTGCGCTTCCATCTGTCAGCATCCGTCCGTCCTGCGGTTACCCTGCAATGAATGCAACATCACCCCCCGCTGTAAACTCTAAGGCAGCGGTTCTCAACCTTCCTAACACCGCGACCCTGTAAGACAGCTCCTCATGGGGTGGTGACCCCCAACCATAAAATGATTTCCGCTGCTACTTCATAGCTGTAATTCTGCTACTGTTATGAACTGCAATGTAAATATCTGACATGCAGGATGTATTTTCATTGTTACAAATTGAACATAATTAAAGCATAGGGATCAATCACAAAAAAACAATATGTAATTATATATGGTGAAATATTTCTAATGACAAATAAATGAAATTTGTGTCTTGAATCGTGGTGTAGCCTGGGTAACAGTCTTCATGACAACAGTAAACTACGTTACTACACTTTGCTACACCGAGGAGCGATCTGTTGGTTCCTAAGACCATGGGAAATAGGTGTTTTCTGCTGGTCTTAGGCGGCCCCTGTGAAAGGGTTGTTTGACCCCCAAAGGGGTCGCGACCCACAGGTTGAGAACCGCTGCTCTAAAGGCTGTTACACCTTCAGGGGAAGGCGTGGTGCTGTGCGGCCCCCGAGCGGGAGGCCTGGGCGTGGGCAGGAGAGTGAGCTCTTCGGGGTGATGACAGTTTCTGACGTTGGCGTGGCAGTGACTGCCCGGCCTGTGAGCACACAGATGCCACCGCGCTGTCCACTTTAAGCGGGTGGACTGCATGGTCTGCGCTTAAGTCTCAATGAAGGGTTACAAACAAAAGCCAGCCTGGGGAGGCCACGGCTGTGCGCCTGGGAGGTGCAACACCGGGACCTGCATTCTCCCTGTGCCTCCCAGGGCGGAGGGGCCTGCGGCGGCCGGGGCGGCCCAGCCCTGAGATCCAACCGGCCGCTGAGCCTGCACAGGCCGCACCCGGTCACAGGCACACGCCGGCACCCCGCACGGCTTCAGCGCAGGCACAATCTAAAGTGAGCTAGTGATGGATAACCATCGAGGGACCTACTTAGGTTTTCTATTTCTTTAATATCACTTTGTCTTTTTTCTTTCTGTGCTTTGAGCTAGTTAAGCGTGTACAGTTTAAAAATATATTTTATTGCCAAACTGGTTTGGCTCAGTGGATAGAGCATCAGCCTATGGACTGAAGGGTCTCAGGTTCAATTCTGGTCAAGGGCATGTATCTTGGTTGCAGGCACATGCCCAGTAGGGGGTGGGCAGAGGCAGATGATCGATCTTTCTAACTCTCTATTCCTCTCTGTAAAAAAAAATCAATAAAATATATTCTTAAAATGTATTTTATTGATTATATTCTTAAAATATATTTTATTGATTTCTTTACAGAGAGGAAGGGAGAGGGCTAGAGAGTTAGAAACATTGATGAGAGAGAGACATCAATCAGCTCCTCCTTCTTACCCTGCACCCAAGATACATGCCCTTGATTGGAATCGAACCTGGGAGCCCCTGGTCCACAGGCCGACACTCTATCCACCGAGCCAAACAGGTGAGGGCTGTACATTCTTATTCAAATACGAGAGGCCAGATGCACAAATTCGTGCACAGGTAGGGCCAATCAGGCAGGCCTGCTGGGCAGAGGGGCTGAGGGTGGTTGGCAGGCTGGCCCAGCCCCCTGGTCCAGGGGACAATTGGCATTCGTATTAGGTTTTTGTTCTATAGGAGGAGGATAATAGACATGCTGGTAACTGACCTCCACTTAACCAAGCCATCCATCCATTCCGGCTGCAATACGCAGGCCTGGGCTGGAGCGTGCGGACCCTCTGCTGCAACACTGCCCTTTGGAAACCTCGCACATCTGCCGCATTAGCGAGGACGCGTGCGCTGGCCTGTCTGCTTGGGCGGATATAACGAAGCCCCAAAGACCGGGCGGCTTACACAACTGATGTTCATTGTTCACACTCTGTGAGGTCCAAGGCCAAGATACCAGCCAAGCAGGTCTCGGCTGCGCTCTCCCAGACGGCTGGCTTCTCGCTGTGTCCTCTCATGATGAGACCTCACCTCCTCCCTTCCTCTTTTATAAGGACATTCATCCCCGCATGAGGGCCACCCTCATGAAACACCTCCTCTGAATGACCCCCCAACATCTACCTCCAAATGTCATCAGTGAGGATTGGGGGGTCCAACAAATGAATGGAGGAAGGAGGGGGGCGGGGACACAAATATCCAGTCCACAGCAACCCTTTTACTAAAAAGAATTATAGAAGGATCACATGATCTCACTCAAATGTAGAAGCTGAGTAACAAAATAAACTGATGAACGGAGTGGACCCAGAGACATGGAAGGAGGGAACAGAGTGGGGGATCTCGGAGGAAAGGTGGGGGAGGGTGGGTGGAAGGGAGGTAATCAACCAAGGACCTGGAATGCATGTATGCATAACCCATGGACTATGGGGTGGGCTGGGCCTGGGGTGGGGGGCAAGGGGCAGGCTAGAGGGGAGTAAAGGGGGAGGGGGGATGGGACACATGCAATACTTTCAACAATAAAGATTCACAAAAAAAAACATAAAATTATAGCACATAATACAGTTATATACAGTACATAATACTTGAGAATGATAACTGTCACACAAAATACAAAATAAAAAGAATTGTAGCACTGAAGGTCGAACATGTACCTTCCTTCCTGTTATAGGCAAAGTAAAATAAAACCCCTTCTTATCGCGTTTCCTATTCACCGTCTTCATCCTCATTGTGCTTTCTTCTATCTTTTGAGTCGCATGATACACTTCCTGACAATTAGCTGAAATATGAATCCTGGGAGAATGTAGTCAATCAGGGATTCAATGAAAGGAACGGTGTCGGTGTGCTACGGCGACACCTGGTGGTAGAATCTGCGATAGCAGCGTGAGCCGCCTCTAAGGGCAGATCCCTGGTTTCTTCCAAAGAAAATTAAGTAACATGGAAACGTGAAGAAGCATTGCAAAGGATGGAGCCAAGAAGAGGCGGCGAGCGTGGGAAGGTGCGTGCAGGTGCATTTCTCTTTGTGCATCAAAGGCAGACGGAGCCACTGCACGGCCAGGGGAGCGCGTGGTCAGCGGCCTCCTGGTTTTCTCACCTGGTACGAGATGCAAAGCCACTTTAGGCCCTGCTTTCTCCCCTGAGTGTACTGACCTGTGTTCTTAAGTGAAGATTACTCTGTAAATTATATAAGTAGCCGAAACCGGTTTGGCTCAGTGGATGGAGCGTCGGCCTGCAGACTGAAGGGTCCCAGGTTTGATTCCGTTCAAGGGCACGTACCTTGGTTGCGGGCACATCTCCAGTGTGGAGTGTGCAGAAGGCAGCTGATTGATGTTTCTCTCTCTTCGATGTTTCTAACTCTCTTTCTCCATTCCTCTCTGTAAAAAATCAATAATATATATATATATATATTTTTTTTAAATATTTTATTGATTTTTCACAGAGAGGAAGGGAGAGAGATAGAAAGTCAGAAACATCGATGAGAGAGAGACATCGATCAGCAGCCTACTGCACGCCCCACAGTGGAGGTGTGCCCGCAAGCAAGGTACATGCCCCCAACCGGAATCGAACCTGGGACCTTTCAGTCCACAGGCCGCTGCTCCATCCACTGAGCCAAACCGGTCTGGCAATAAAATATATATTTTTTTAAATTGTATAAATATTGGGGGTGGACTATAAGGGATCAATGAGAAGGGGGAAAGGAGTGACATATGTAACACTTTCAACAATAAAGATTTTTTTAAAGACTAAAAGATAAAAGTCATTGAAAGACAATACCCAGAAGAAGAAAATAATAAACTGTATGACTATTACGTTCTACACATGTTGGCTATTATTATACCAGAGGCAATTAGTACAAGTCAGCTTTCAGCCACACATTTTCCTTCTGAGGGATTTTAATGGGGATTAGGGCTTCCAGTGGAGACAGCGTTAGTCCACCTCCCTCCGGGCCTCGCTGCTTCCAATGTCGATGTGCCATTCCAGACGTCCAAACAGCGAGTCCAGGGCCGGGTCCTCAGCAGGGGTGAGTGTGGTTCTCAACCTTCCTAATGCCGCCACCCTTTAAGACAACTCTTCATGTGGTGGTGACCGCCATCCATAAAATTATTTCCGTTGCTACTTCATAACTGTAATTTTGCTACTGTTATGAACTGTAATGTAAATATCTGATATGCAGGATGTATTTTCATTGTTTCAAATTGAACATAATTAAAGCATAGTGATTAATCACAAAAACAATACGTAATTATATATGGTGAAATATTTATTTCTAATGACAAATAAATAAGATTTTGTCTTGAATCGTGGTGTAGCATGGGCAACAGTCTTCATATAACAACAGTGAACTACATGGCTACACTTTGCTACACAGAGGAGCGGTGTGTTGGTTCCTAAGACCATGGGAAATAAATGTTTTCTGATGGTCTTAGACGACCCCTGTGAAAGGGTCGTTCGACCCCCAAAGGGGTCGCGACCCACAGGTTGAGAACCGCTGATCTAGATAATAAGGTGGGCTGGGTGGGGTGGGGTGGGGTGTTGTTAGAGGCCAGAGATGCTGCTAAACATCCTACAGGGCGTTTGCAGGCAGCACCCACCGCAAAACATTACCCCAAATGTGGACAGCGCTGTAGCTGAGAAAGTGGGGCGAGGGATGGAATGAGGTGAGTCTGGCCTTCTCTGTCCCTCCTGCTGTCCTCGCCGCCGCTGCCATCAGCTGCAAGGACCAGAGGGTGGGTGGCAAATGAGAAGTTTCCAACACCGTGTGCTAGTGCGTTCGCAGGTTCTGCACGTTTTCTGAGAGAATGGGCACCCTCTTCCTTTTGGGGGGGAGGGGAACCTGCGGGCATAAAGCTCCTGCTGGGGAGACGTGAGCTGGACTGGCGGCGAGTGCCATATGCATGGTGACTTGTGGAATGAAGCTGGAAGGAGCTAGGAGAGCGAATAGTCTCTGTAGGGGTCATGTGCTCTGACAATGCAGAGGTAGTGTAGCCAGGCATTGTTTTTTAATGGGACAAGTTCAGGGCGAGGGGGCACATACTAGTAAAGAAGGGGTTTTAAAAGTGTTTCTAGCCATAGCCAGGTGGCTCAGTTGGTTAGAGCATCATCCCAATACGCCAAGACTATGGGGTTTGATCTCTGGTCGAGCACATAAGAAATAACCGAAGAGCCCTAACCTGCTGGCTCGGTGGATAGAAAGTCAGCCTGCGGACTGAAGGATCCCAGGTTCGATTCTGGTTAAGGGCATATCCCCAGTAGGGGGTGTGCAGCAGGCAGCTGATTGATGTTTCTCTCTCATCAATGATTCTAACTCTCTCTTCCTCTCTGTAAAAAAAAATCAGTAAAATATATTTAAAAAAAATAACCGATGAATGCATATATAAGTGGAACAACAAAATGATGTTTCTCTCTGCCTCCCTCTCTCTAAAGTCAATTAATAAAATTTAAAAAATAAATTACAGAGAAACCAAGATGGCAGCATAAGTGAACACCTAAACTGCTGCCTCATATGACAATTTCAAAACTGCAACTAAAAGGCAGAACAGACACCATCCAGAACCACAGGAAAGCTGGCTGAGTGGAAATTCTGCAAGTAGAAGGAAAGAGAGGGGCTCACGGAGACTCAGAGGAGCTGCAAAAAGCTGAGGTGTGGAGACACACGTGTGGAGAGAGTGGGCGGTGGAGTGCCTGGCTGGTTTCCTCTAGTCTAGTGGGAGGGAGACCAAAACTCCCGACTGCACTGAACCCCAGTTCCAGGCGAGACTCATTTGGGAGGAGTTTAGACTGTTGGAAAAAGGGAGGAGTGCTCAGAAACTCAAGGGAGCCGAGAATGGCAGAGGTCTGGAGGCACGCTTTAGTACTCACAGAGGGGACTGACTGCTGATAGTGCCACTGGCTTTCTCTAGCGGGAGGAAGACTGAACCTCCCAACTGCACTGAAATCCACTTCCAACTGCACTGAACCCCAGTTCTGGGCAAGACCCTGGGGACCCAGACTCATACAGGTCCCAGAGTTCAAGGAAACCCAGGGAAGACGTGAAAGGCAGAGGTCTGGAGGCATGTGCCCAAGTGCATGCAGAGAGGGTTGCAGCGATTACCAAGGTACACTGACATCCAGGGGTCACATAGGGCAGGACTGTCAGGAAGCCAAGGCTGTCTGCTTAGTCCTGAGACTGCCCCACCCAAGCCGAACACAGAGGCTTTTGCAATTTTGCAAGTCTTATATCATAAGGCTGACTCCAGCACAGTTCTCCCAGCATAGACACAGCTGATCCTCATAACCAATTGGCTTGGAGGTCAATTCCTCCCAGTGATACCAACAACAATCAAGACTTAACTACAACAAGGCTGTGCACACAGTCCACAAAGAGGTGCACCAAGAGTGTCCACCTCAGGTAACTGGAGAGGCGGAGCTACTGGGCCATAAAGGACACCTACCACACAAAGCTATTCTACCAACTCAGGGAAGCAGAGAAAATGTGGAGACAAAGAAACAGGTCGCAAGTGAAAGAAATGGAGGAAAACAAATGACTGGATATAGAGTTCAAAACCACAGTTATAAGGTTTTTCAAGAATTTCCTAGAAAAGATGGATAAATTTAGTGAGACCCAAGAGGAGATGAAAAAGGACCAACTAGAAATTAAACATACACTGACTGAAATAAAAAATATTATACAGAGACCTAACAGTAGACTAGAGGAATGCAAGAATCAAGTCAAAGATTTGAAACACAAAGAAGCAGAAAACACTCAACTGGAAAAGAAAAAAAAGAAAAAGAATCCAAAAAGTTGAAGATAGTATAAGGAGCCTCTGGGACAACTTCAAGCGTACCAACATCAGAATTATGGGGGTGCCAGAAGTAGAAAGAGAGCAAGATACTGAAAACCTATTTGAAGAAATAATGACTGAAAACCTCCCCCACCTGGTGAAAGAAATAGACTTATAAGTCCAGGAAGCGCACATAACCCCAAACAAAAGGAATCCAAAGAGGACCACACCAAGACACATCATAATTAAAATGCCAAGGGCAAAAGACAAAGAGAGAATCTTAAAAGCAGCCAAAGAAAAACAGTTAATTACCTACAAGGGAGCACCCATATGATTCTCAATAGAAACTATGCAGGCCAGAGGGGAGTGGCAAGAAATATTCCAAGTGATGAATAGCAAGAACCTACAACCAAGATTACTCTACCCAGCAAAGCTATCATTCAGAATTGATGGACAGATAAAGAGTTTCACAGATAAGAAAAAACTAAAGGAGTTCATCACCACCAAACCAGCATTATATGAAATGCTGAAAAGTACTCTTTAAGAAGAAGAAAAAGGTAAAGATAAAAATTAGGAACAACAAATACATATCTATCAACAGTGAATTTAAAAATCAAGTGAATAAAAAACCTGATGAAGAGAATAAACTGGTGAATATAATAGAATCAGGCGCCTAGAAAGGGAGTGGACTGACAGTTCTCAGGGGGAAAGGGGTGAGGGGTATACAGGGAGAGACTGGACAAAAATCACACACCTATGGATGAGGACAATGCGGGTAAGGTAAGGGCAGAGGGTGGGGTGGGAGCTGGGTGGAGGGGAGCTATGGAGGGAAAAAGAGAAACAATTGTAATAATGTGAACAATAAAGATTTATTAAACTAAAAAATAAATAAATAAAAATAAATTACGGTTTTTAGTAATTATATTGGCAGTGATAGTATTAGTATTACTGCTTTGAGACCATTGTAATATAGGATAAAGCAAATGAGTAATTATGGAATATTCTATTATCCCTCTTGTTTCTGAGAATGGTATTTTCTATTTGGAAAAAGTAGTTACACAAGTGTAAGATAGAAGAGGCTAAATTTGAATTTGAAGTACCAGTATGAACTCATGGGGTATTTGTACTATATATTGCATTATTACATTATGTCATCTCATACCATCTGACATTACATTAACTGGAAAGGTCCATTAGTGAAATGCTGGCCATCACAGTAGCATGGAGCAGCTTTACTGCAATCATTATCTTCACATACCATTTCCCACTGACACAGACCAAGGCTTCCTGAAGAATTGGGTGACTCCTGGTTCGGGGCGGGCATGTACACGCTGACCCCTGTCATGTCATCTTGTCATATCAGATCACAGTGAAGCTATGGAGACCACTAGTCCCGTTAGAACAGTGGTTCTCAACCTTCCTAATGCTGCGACCCTTTAATATACTTCCTTATGTTGTGGTGACCCCAACCATAAAATTATCTTCATTGCTACTTCATAACTGTAATTTTGCTACTGTTATGAATCGTAATGTAAATATCTGTGTTTTCTGATTGTCTTAAACGACCCTTGTGAAAGGGTCATTCGACCCCTAAAGGGGTCACGACCCACAGGTTGAGAACCGCTGCATTAGAAGGATGCAGGAGCCAATTGCAAGAGGCGTCCATTGCTAAAGATAGGGTGATTTCTGCCCAAGTCCATGGGCTCACAATTGTATGTTTTTTAAACTTAAATAATCACATTTGGGGGATGTAAGGCAGCAACTTGAAACACTGGTACTTTAAATAAAAGAATCAAGTGTTTTCCTTGCCTTTCCCACATCAGTTGTACCACCAGGAAACCAACTGAAAAAGGGAGGCATCTCTTCAGAAAACATGACAACTAAAAATTGAAAAAGTGATCCAATTAGAATACCGCAGTACCATTTTGCAACTCCCCGTGAATGAATGGATATACGTGTGAAGCATCAATGGTTGCTCACACACCAACAGGGAGTCCGCCAGACGTTCTGCCTCCTGTTCAAGGTCACACCACCACCTGGTGTCTTGCCAAGGAGGTGGAGTCTGACTCCCCAAGTCTCAGCTCCCCCCGGAGGCCAAGTGGAAGGACACCCAGCCCCGTGACCTCAGAGAGCACGTTCCCAGCCACCTCCCAGCGGCAGGAAACACCCCCAGGCAAGGGCTCGGGTTTCTCCAGGGGTCAGTGGCGAGGCTGAGAAAGGGGTCAAGGAGGAACCTGAAGATTTAGAGACTCAACATCACAAAAAAAATTTTAAACATATTTTATTGATTTTTCACAGAGAGGAAGGGAGAGGGATAGAAAGTCAGAAACATTGATGAGAGAGAGACATCGATCAGCCGCCTCCTGCACGCCCCACAGTGGAGATGTGCCCGCAAGCAAGGTACATGCCCCTGACAAGAATCGAACCTGGGACCTTTCAGTCCACAGGCCGACGCTCTATCCACTGAGCCAAACCGGTCTCGGCCATCACAAATTTTAAATGGACAACAAGAGTCCCGGGGTGCTTGCTGGGAGAAAACACTATAAAGACGCACAAGCAAGTGGCTACTTCAAGGTCACTTGGAGGGAAGGATGCGATCGGAAGGAAGCACACGGACGGCCTTCTTGGTGCAGAAAAATTCTGTTTCCTGATGTGGGTGGTAGTTACATGCCTTATAACCACATATTAATACGTTAATACTAATAGGATGCTATATAAAAATAATTTTAGTTTAATAACTTAATATTAAATATGGACATATGCCTTATAATTCATTAAGTTATACATTCATTTTGGGGAGGTTTTCTATATTTGCATTTCATTTTTCTTTCTTTTTTTTTTTAAAGTATATTTTATTGATATTTTACAGAGAGGAAGGGAGAGGGAGAGAGAGTTAGAAACATCGACGAGAGAGAGAGACATCGATCAGCCGCCTCCTGCACGCCCTCCACTGGGGACATGCCCACAACCAAGGTACATGCCCTTGACCAGAATCGAACCCGGGACCCCTCAGTCCGCAGGCTGACACTCTATCCACTGAGCCAAACCGGTTTCGGCTACATTTCATTTTTCAATAAAAAGTTTTAGAGTAATATACATCCATTGGATGGCAGAAATTTGTAGTCTTTTCACAGCAACACCAACACACGGAGAGTTTTGTGACTGCTCTCACAGTGAACCTGGGGGTGGTAATGATGGTAATTACTTGGATCGGCCACCAGGGCGAGCTCCGTGCGCCACAGGCCCGGTGCACGCTGATGGACAGGGATTTTAATGTTTATGTAACCGTGGGTGCTAGGCTAGAACAAGCCATTGTTCATTGTCCTTTGATCACCATCTATGTAAGGGAGTGTCGGCTCTGGCAACTTCTTTTTGTAAATACTGACAGTACTGTAGCTTTCTCCTCCTTTACAATGTCTTTCTTTACTTAATAAGTCACTATGATAAAACCCCATAAACCATCATCACAAAACATTAAGTGTGAAAAGTTTTCTAGCCTAGATGGGTCAGGAAGATATTATATTTAGTGAAACAAGCCAAACGGAGAAGAACAAATATCGCAGGATCTCACTTATTTGTGGAATCTAATGAACAAAATGAATTGACCAACAAAATAAGACCAGACGCAGGGAGACTTAGAACAGACCGCCATACCTGGATGTGGGGTTGGAGCAGTGGTCAGCAAACTCCCTCGTCCACAGAGCCAAATAGCAACGGTACAGCAATTGAAATTTCTTTTGAGAGCCAAATTTTTTCAACTTAAACTTCTTCTAACGCCACTTCTTCAAAATAGACTCGCCCAGGCTGTGGTCTTTTGTGGAAGAGCCACTCTCAAGGGGCCAAAGAGCCGCATGTGACTCACAAGCCGAAGTTTGCCGACCACTGGGTAGGGGGGATGAGAAGAGATAAACCAAAGAATTATACATTCACTAGTGTCCTAGTGCATGAACTTGTACACATAGAAAGGAAATTAATTAGAAGAAAAAATTTAATATCACTATTCGCCCTTTCTCTATAATAGAAGTGTCAACCAAATTCACGATCGACAGTGACAGATAGATATACACACACATGTGATTGGCATCAGCAAGAGCTTTATATGTATCGAGTATGGGCAAGTGTGTGTGTGTGTGTGTATATATATATATATATATAAAGAGAAAGAGAGAAAGAGAGAGAGAGAGAGAGAGATTGAATGAACTAGGGGCCCAATGCACAAATTCATACACCTTGAAAGGACCTGTGGGCCTCGAGGCTGCGGTGGGTACACGAGCAGGTCTCAGCCCCTCCTGCCATGGCTCCTGGTCCTCTGTCTGCCAGCAGCCCTACTCCCTGGGGTGGCCAGGTTCGCACCCACTGATGGCTGGAGAGATTGGGGCTGTGCTGTGAGCAGGTGCGAGCGGCAGCTGCTGCCCCATCCCCCTTTAGGAGCAGGGGAAGGGGAGGAGCCCAGAGGAGCGACTGGGGCTGGCCTGGGCCAGGCGTGGGCTGCGGCTCTGGGTGGGACCACAGCCCTGGGGAGCAAAGGATTGTCAGTCACCGCCAGAAGCTCATCTCTGACAGCAACTCGTGTCCCCCTGGCTCTGGTGCCCAGTCACCTGCTCCACCCTCCTGCCATGGGCGACACCCACATGTTCTGCCTTCTGCCACCTGCTGCTGAAGCCCATTACGTTCCGTCTTTTATTGCATAGAACATGCATAGCCCATGGGCCCGGCAACAGGGTGGTGAAGACCTGGAGAGGAGGGTGGGGAGGGGCTGAAGAAGGGGGGTCGGGTGGGAGGGGGGAATAGGAGACACCTGTAATATTGTCAACAATGAAAAGATGTCTTCTAGCCGAGACCGGTTTGGCTCAGTGGATGGAGCGTCAGTCTGCGGACTGAAGGGTCCCAGGTTCGATTCCGGTCAAGGGCATGTACCTTGGTTGCAGGCACATCCCCGGTGGGGGGTGTGCAGGAGGCAGCTGACCGATGTCTCTCTCTCATCGCTGTTTCTAGCTCTCTATCCCTCTCCTTTCCTCTCTGTGAAAAATAAATAAAATATATTTTTAAAAAAATGTCTATTAGTTTACCGATAGCCACTGGTGGAGGAGGTAGAAACAGGCCCTCCCTCAATAACAGAATGGGGGTGGGGTGGCCATGAAGATTGACAGGTGGCCCTTGAAGGGCCAGGCCCTGAGCACAGCGGCGAGGCCAGTGATGACCCCGATCCAAGAGCCTCTTCCTGACGGGCCCGGGAGAGGCAGCTGCTCACAGAAGTCCCGCCAGGAGCCGGCGGGGCTCGGCCGGCCGCTTCTGAGGCTGGAAGGAGCAGCCCCCGGGACAGCTGGGGGCTCTTTCCCAGCGGAGAGCAGGTGACACGGCCCCCCTCGGAGAATTGAGCCGGCCTCCGGTGCTCTGTGTTGCTGGGGAAATAAAAAGCCTCTGAACTGCGCACAGCCCGAGCCTGGCTGGTGGCTCCGTTGGCTGGAGCGCCGTTCCAGGCACCAAAGGTTGTGGGTTCAACCCCCGGCCAGGGCACATGTCTAGGTTGCAGGTTCATGCCCCTGGAAGGAAACCAGCAGATGTTTCCCTTTCAGGCCGATGTTTCTCTCTCCTCTCTCTGTCCCCCACTTCCTCTCTGTCTCCCCTTTCCTCTCTCTAAAATCAATAAACACATCCTCGAGTGAGGATTTTTAAAAAGAAAAGCTTATGTATTGCTCACAGGCTAAGAAAAACAGGTACTCTGAGTTTTAGCCTTTTTCTGCAAGAATACAATGGATAGGACAACAATAAATCTTAACCTTTGACCCTGTTATGTCATTTTGCCATGCTTCTCCAACAGTGTGATAACAGTGTCTATGGGCATGTTAAGTATAAATGTATAATGTATACATTTCTTTTTAAATATATTTTTATTGATTTCAGAGAGGAAGGAAGAGAGAGGGAGAGGGAGAGAAACGTCAAAGAGGAGAGAGAATGATTGTCTCCTGCACCCTCCAACTGGGAATCAAATCGTGACCTCCTGATTCATAGATTGATGCTCTGCCACTGAGCTACGTCAGCTGGGCTGATCTTTCTATTCTAATAAAAGCCTAAGAGGTCCTAGCACCCTCACACATCGCCACCAGATGGCCGCCACAAGATGGCCAGCAGGGGAGGGCGGTTAGGGGCAATTTGGCAAACAGGAGCAGTTAGGCATCAATTAGGCCAGTAGGGGAGCAGTTAGGGGGTGACCAGGCTGGTAGGCAGAAGCACTTAGGGGCAATCAGGCAGGCAGGCAGGCGAGCGGTTAGGAACCAGCGGTCTTGGATTGTGAGAGGGATGTCTGACTGCTGGTTTAGGCCTGATCCCACCGAGGGTCTCAGAATGGAGAAGGTACAGGCCAGGCTGAGGAACAGCCCTGCCCTATGCACCAATTTCATGCACCGAGCCTCTAGTACATTTATAGTAAGAGTGACTCGTTCTGGTTGCTGGTTGAGATTTGACTTTGGTTCATTAGAGATGCCTTGGGGTCTGGCATCCTCCCCGAAGTGATGATGGCATCTTGGTGGCAGACAGCTGGGAGGCTGATGGATAGCGACAGCTGCAGAAGGTCCTTCTGGGTGGACAAGAGTGGTTTCCCCTGATCCCTGATGTTTCCCTCAGGACCCCACGCCTTGCTCCAGAGCCAAAATCCAGCCTCTCATTCTGGGCCATTCCCAGGTGCCTCAGGTGCCCACTCAGGCCAGGGCCTGCCCCTGGTCTAGGTGCCCCACCCTCTGCTGCCAGCCTCAGCCCCTAGCCATGTCCCCCACCCCCCCACCCCTGCACCCAGAATGCGTCCTCTGCACTGCTCTTCCGATGCATATGGCAGCGGTTAAGCAAATGGACCCTGGCCTTCGGGAGAACGGAGTTAGAGTCCTGGTTCGGCCACTTTTATGTGACCTTCGGCAAATTCTTTATCCTCCCTGAGCCTTGTTGCCTTTCCTATTAAGGTTGCCTTTCCCAGTAAGGTGAACAATATTCACTTAACTCGGATGTTTGACTGAGATAGGAGTCTAAATTTCAGAAAAGTTAAATAAAAATCCTGCAACCAGCACCCGATGAAAGAACTCCAGCAGCCGGCATGCAGTCGCTGACCCCTCCACTTCTGGCCCAGGGTTAGTTGGTCTGTGTTTGAACTTGATATACACGCTAACATTCAGCATTTTTATTTCCCCCTCGTCCTTCTCTTTCTAAGATTCACCCAAGCTGTCACAGCGGCAGGGATTCTTTCATTCTCAGGCGACTAGCTGGGGCATTTCCAGTTTGGGCTGCTACCAAGACAGCTGGTAGGAACGTGCCAGGTACAGTCTCAAGCAGTAAAAAAATAAACAAGCTAATAAATCTCTCTCTCTCTAACGGGGGTGGAACCCAGTTCTATACTTTATATTATAGTGCAGAATTATTACTGATGGATAGCGTGGCAGGATGGAAAAGAAGCAGGGTTTTAGACAAGACACATTTGTCACTGAATCCTAAACCTTTCATGTCCTAATAGTGTGACGGGGGTGGTTGCTTGACCTTGTTGAGAGTGCATTTCTTCATGGGCAAAATCAGAATAAAAGCATCTCCCTCACCTGGCGGTAGAGAGGGCCCCCTGAGCCGGTGTCTGCGAAGGCCCTGGCGGCATGTCCAGCACACATAAAGGGGAGCCTGCAGCTTGCCCATGCCCCGCCACATTTTAGGGGCAGGAAAGCAGGTTTAAAGGGAGGAAACTCTTCTCTTCTGGATGCACTGACTCAGCGTCTTTATTCAAACATATCTTCTGGAAATATTTGTTTACAGAGAGGAAGGGAGAGAGATAAAGAGTTAGAAACATCAACGAGAGAGAAACATCCATCAGCTGCCTCCTACATACCTCCTTCTGGGGATATGCCCACAATCAAGGTACATGACCTTGACCAGAATCGAATCTGGGACCTTCCAGTCCGCACGCCGACGCTCTATCCACTGCGCCAAACCGGTTAGGGCTATATTAATATCTTAGGAACTAAGATTTTCAGCATAAAAGAGATAGGAGTCTAAATTTCAGAAAAGTTCAATAAAAATCCTCCAAGCCAAGCATGTCAAACTCAAAAGCCAACACAAGCCACAAAAAGGAGGCATGTGGCTTGTGTGCCGCGAGTTTGACATGCTTGCTCCAACCCATTACTATGTACAGTAGGCAGTAACTGAGACCAAGAAGTACTGACACCTAATAGCAATGGGCATCACTAGTGGTCAGGTGTAAATGTTTTAATTTGAATGAAATATAAATTCATGATGTAACATTTTTCTTTCTGCCTCTGACCACTGAAAGAGCCTAGGGTCAGTGACACCCACCACTTGTTGATTTCCAAATATTATACCCACAAAGAAAAACAAAACGGCTCTTTGGAGAAATGGTGGAGCCTAGGTCCATGGCACAAAATGTA
Organism: Lasiurus borealis; assembly: GCA_004026805.1. Taxonomy (NCBI): domain Eukaryota; kingdom Metazoa; phylum Chordata; class Mammalia; order Chiroptera; family Vespertilionidae; genus Lasiurus; species Lasiurus borealis. The sequence goes on along the minus strand of PVJN01007373.1, from coordinate 2,666 downwards.
CAAGATGTTCCAGGCACAGCTTTTGTGTCAGAAAGTAAGGGAATTAATGTCTGGCTGGTGTGGCTCCATTGGTTGGTGGCTGTCCTGCGCACCAAAGGTTGCCGGTTCAATTCCCAGTCAGGGCACAGGCCCAGGTTTCAGGCTTGGTCCCTGATGGATGTTTCACTCTCACATTGATGTTTCTCTTTCTCCCTCTCCCTTCTTTGTAAAAATCAATTAACAAAAGAACTCAATCAGCAAACTCCAATCTGGAGGAAATTGTTCCCAATAATATGTTTTTCCAATCCATAATCTTCTGATAGGTTTATTTTTACTCTGATTTATAATTATGTCAGATTTATAATTATTGTTGTGATTACCCCCATATTAGGATATAGATATTTGCAAAGAATATATGGCCCTTCTGTTCAAAACAAGTATTCCATTCTTTTATTGGCTTTTCAAATATGCTCAGTTCATTACACAATGTTTAGTCTTTTTAAAAAAGATATTTATTGATTTCAGCAAGGAAAGGAGATAGAAACATTGATGAAACCTACGGACTGAAGAGTCCCAGGTTGGATTCCGGTCAAGGGCATGTATCCTGGTTGTGGGCATATCCCCTGTGGGGGGCGTGCAGGAGGCGGCTGATCGATGTCTCTCTTTCATCGATGTTTCTAACTCTCTATCCCTCTCCCTTTCTCTCTGTAAGAAATCAATAAAATATATTTTTTAAAAATTAAAAAAATAAAAATAAAAAAATAAAATGAATGAGTAAATTTATGGGTACTTACATGAAAAAAATTTCCAAGATATACAATAGTGTTATATGGTAAAAAGTAAATTCTTGATTGTGAATTACCTAGTGCAGCCATTTTGATTGTGTACATCACACAGCTACGTGCCTACATATGTATGGGGTCAGGTATGACTTAGAGACTTTCACATTTACCCAATATCCCGGTGTTCTGATTTTTTAAAAAAAAAGTCAACAATTTAGAAAAAAGAGACATCAAGCTATTAGCTGTGTTTAAAGAGGGGAGAAAAGGGAGAAAATGAAAGAGGTTTGTACTTTAAAACACGCAATTATTTTGCAACCTTTGTGAAATTAAAGCTAATATAAACATAATGAGAACACTTTCAAAAACAAATGCCATGGACCTCAGCCGAGCTCACCCTGGCCGTTTGCAAAGTCACAGTAAACTATATAATAAGGTAGCGTGGCATCGTGGTGCTGTGCCTGGTAGTTTTCCAGTTCCCCTCCATGTACAGCATCATCAGGAAACGCCGCCAAAGAATTCCTCACTCACACGCTCCTTTATGGAATATTCCCACCTTACCCCTTACCCCTTACCCACTACCTGCCAGGCCGCGAGCTCCAGCGCCCCAACTGGCAGGACAGCATGGGGAGGGGGAGGGAGTAGGACTTTATGTCGATGAGAGCGGTATGTGTCTGTCTGCAGCAGCCCCATCTCCACACAAGTCATTTTTAAAAAAATAACTGTCACCCAAACTCGCAAGCTGCATATTCCACTGGGATGGTGCAGAGGCACTAAATGCAATAAAAAAAAGTCCCACTGCCGGTGGCCGGGACCAGGTCTGGGTTGACCTCACCGGGCGCCGCGTGCCGGCAGCCTGACCCCCAGCAGCAGCCTGACCCCCAGCAGCGTGACTCTGCACAGCGACAGCTCCAAACCCGGCTCCTCCGGGGCCCGGAGACACACGGGGGCGACGCGTGACATGCGAAGGCGGCGGCTTAAGGTCGTCGCGAGGACACCTGCCGCCGGGGGGACGGAAACCCCCCCAAAAGGCACCTGCCCTGCGCCGCGCGCCGGGAGCCGGGCCCGGTCCCATCGTGCACCGCGCCGCACGCGCCCCTCACGGACCGCGCCGACCCGCGGGGCTTTGCGCTTCACGTTACGGCGCAGCCTTGGGGGCCCCGGGGGCGACGTGGACCGCCAGCTGCCATCACACCTGCACGTTGCAGGCCTTTTGCTACTTAAACCCCCCCCCCCCCAAGCCCTTCAGCGCCCCGTGAGGGCGGGCGGACGGCCCGACGCGTGCTCGGTAACGAGCCGCTCCCTCCATTTTGTCCCCGTTTCCTTCAGCGGCCCGAGCGGCGCCGCTTTAAAGCCCGGGGGCACTGGGGGGTAAAACGGGGGGCAGGCGGGGCGCAGCCGGCGCTCGGGGGACGGGCTGCACCCGCTGCCAGGGCGCCGGGAGGGAAGGAAAAGGGGCCGGAAGGACAAAGGACACGCCGGGGCCGCGGGCCACGGCCTGGTGAGCCCACTTCCGGGCGGGGGCCGCGCGCGGGACAAAGCGGCGGCGGCGAGCGCGCGCTCCTCTCCCGAAGGCGCGCGCCCGGGGGCCGCGCACGCGGAGCACGAGCGCGGGCGACGGTTGGAAATGGCGGTTGGGGCGGAAGGCGGGGGCTGGGCGGGGCGAGGCGCGGTCTCGTGGTGCCACCCGCGCCCGCCGCCGCCCGGGTGCGGCGTCGCTTCCCGAGCCCACCCCTCCCGCGCAGCCGGCCGGCGGCAGGGCGGGGGGAGCCCCCCTGGGAGAAGGGGTGGCCCGTTCGATGAACAAAGGAGACGGCCCGGGCCAGCGAAGCCGCTGCGGAGCCGCAGAAACGTTCCCTAAAATGGCGGCCGGCGCGGGGGGGCGGGGCGTCCGCTGGCGCGGCCCTC
>PVJN01007372.1:0-70135 GCA_004026805.1 Lasiurus borealis | reverse complement strand
TTGTGATTTCTATGATTCTATCAAAGAAAATGGATTTGCACACACTAACAGTCTCTGGCTTTTTTAATCTCACACTAGTTGAAGAATTATTCATCCTATTTTGACTGGACCCCAGTGGGCTATTGGCCAAACAGCTGATTTCTAGATACTGTATATATCACCCGGGGAGAGCTAATACATTTCTGTGATTGGCGAACACTCTAAGGAGGCAAGTCGTAAAAGCCAGCTGGTTCCGCCAAATAGTGGCTATCAATTTCTAGTCCTCTCAAGTGCCCCCTGCTCCTATGTCCCAATGCCGTGTCCATGCCTCCCAGGTTTCCTGGGTGAGAGGGAGGTAAGGCAAGCAGAGGATGGAGATACGTTTACCGTGGAAAGGGGCAACAGGGTGGAACACCATGAATGGGATTGTTCTCGTGGTCAATCAAAGGAGAGGCTCAATTGTTTCAGAGCAGACTAGTGACTGCAAGAGAACAGGGGGTTTTCGTAAGAAGTGTTGTGCACTGGTGCTCAGACCTTTAAGTGTTTGAGAGAAGTGTGGGTGAACCTTGGAATCCCTACGTGTTTTTGAGTGTGAAACCACTCAGGACAGGACTGGACTGCCTGAGTCATAGCTTAGCATACATTGCAATTTTTTAAATTAAAATTTTAGCTTTTCATTACAACTTAATTAATAGTCATATATAGCAAACTACCAGCTAGTTATAAAATACCTAACATAAGACTTTTCATTCTAGGATGTTAGCTATATACCGTCTCTGTTTTGATTTAAAATAATACTTTAGGCACAATGCTCCCATCATTGTTCTAAGCATTATCCTCTTTGATAACTTATTTATCTACACATTTATTTTCTTATGAATAACTTATGAACACCCATGAACCTGTCACCTTCTATTCACAGTTGTTGTGAATGGTTCAAGGTGAAGGAATGGGTTACTCCTTTTAAGAAGCCTCTAATTTCGTGTGATAGGCTAAGACCAGCTCCCAAAGACACACTTCCTGTACCCCAGATGCTGTGAGACCAACGGGAAGGATAGCAAGTAAGATTGGGAAAGATTTTAGAAAGTAGATTCTCACAATTCACACAGCTGCTGAGTGTCTGTCCGTAATCTCACTTCTAGGTGATTATGAAGACATAAGCATGAAAATACCATGATTAGATATGACACTTCAGAGTCTAAAATCCCAAGAGATTCTACTTGATTAAAATGGTCCATGTGGAAACTTTCAAAACCCGAAATTAGTTCGAATGTATTAGAACTCCTCCCACACGTACAAATAATAGATAAATGAAGTTGATGGCAAGACATGAAAAGAGTCAAAGGAAGCATGTTGGGTCAATGCTCTTAAGTTATAAATTGGGAACAGCCTTATGTTCTAACCTCCACACATGCAGGAGCAGAATACATAGTGATTGCGTGTTCATGGGACTCAGAGATGTTTAAAACAAGGTTCCTGACAGGTAGGGGCTGAAGGTCCGATGGGGGAACAGATGCGTAAGCATTCAATGCAAGTTCCATAATAGAGAGGTAAACAATGAACGCGGGAGTACACTGTTTCAGGAGAATGCAGCTCCTAAGCTGGATTGACAGATTTAGCAAAACGTGTAATTATTTAGCCGTCAATTCACAAGACATAGATTCAGGAAGACAGTTGATGGAGCTCAAATTTCAGCTAAATATTAAGCTCTAATTTCATATTCTTCCTAAGATACCCATCTCTTCTACCTTGAAGCAGAAATTGAGGTCTTGAGAGTATAATGTATTGAAAATCTACTACAAGTAGATTTTAAAAAGAAGTCTATTTAAAAGTAACTCAGACAACCTATTGTTTATTTGATCTACACTGCACCAAAATGTTCATTTGAGTGGTGAATTGTTGCTATGCTTGTTTCTCATGAACTCGGTAGGTAGGTACACTAGTTACAAAATAAGTGAATTTAGAGACAGCAAAACGCTACAAGGAAATATATCAAGAATTACAACATGTTACTAGAATGGAGGAGAGTCAATTAAATGAAAATGTCAAAGATGTCAATACCTTTATTTATTTTCTTAAAATTTAAGGTTAGAGGTATTTTTAAATCTTTGAACTCAGAAGCTGATTAGTCCTGTCTCTGACTTTATCTACATCTAGAAAAGTCAGCACCCTGGGTGTCAGTTTTCTAGCCCTATTCAAGATGGCCCAATTCCAACTGGCTCAATTTAAAAAGAGAGGAACCTCATTGATCAAGAAAACCGAAATGAGTAACCAACTTCAGGCACAGCTGGATCTAGGAGCAAATGGTGTCTCAGAACAAGATCGCTCTCCATCTATTAGTCCTGATTTTTATTGTGTTGGCTTTTTCTCAGGCATGTTCTCGCTCCGTGATGACAAGATTGCTCCTTATGTCTACAGGTTTACTTCCCCAAAACTCCAAGTCAAATGAAAAAGAGTTTGTCCTCTATAGTAATTGGAAAAGAAAAAAAAAAGTGCCAGACTTGAATTTCATTGGATTTGATTGACTTCAGTCACAGTCCTAAACCACATGCTATGTAAATAGGGGGATGTGGTATTTTATTTTATTTTTTAAAATATATATTATTGATTTTTTACAGAGAGGAAGGGTGAGAGAGAGTTAGAAACATTGATGAGAAACATTGATCAGCTGCCTCCTGCACACCTCCTACTGGGGATGTGCCCACAACCAAGATACATGCCCTCGACCGGAATTGAACTGAGACCTTTCGGTCCACAGACTGATGATGCTCTATCCACTAAGCCAAACCAGTTTTGGCAGGGATATAGTATTTTAACTGACCAGAAGTGGAGTTGGTGTAAAACAAGAGTGAAAGAAGACAGATTTTGAAAGAAAAGCCAAGAGTCAGATATGGGAGAAAGGGGAAATGGATTTGAAAGACGCAAAACAATAGATGTGCGCTATAGGATGAAACACCTTGCCCCTAAGGCCCCTTCCAACCCTTACATATCTAAAATTATCACTCTAACCCAGTGGTTCTCAACCTGTGGGTTGCGAACCCTTTGGGGTCGAATGACCTTTTCACAGGGGTTGCCTAAGACTATTGGAAAACACCTATTCCCCATGGTCTTAGGAACCGCTCCTCGGTGTAGCAAAGTGTAGCAATGTAGTTTACTGTTGTCATATGAAGACTATTACCCATACTACACCACGAGACAAAATTTCATTTATTTGTAATTAGAAATAAATATTTCACAATATATAATTACATATTGTTTTTGTGATTAATCCCTCTGCTTTAATTATGTTCAATTTGTAACAATGAAAATACATCCTGCATATCAGATATTTACATTACAGTTCATAAGAGTAGCAAAATTACATTTATGAAGTAGCAACGGAAATAATTTTATGGTTGGGAGTCACCACCACATGAGGAGCTGTCTTAAAGGGGTCGCAGCATTAGGAAGGCTAAGAACCACTGTAACCCTTTCCTTTAGTCTATAAAGGAATTGTTACCAAGAAAGCTCCAGTGATTTGCCAGGGCCTTATAACCAGTAATGACAGAAACAGAACCCTGGTCTCTTAACTTGCAACCATGTGTTCTTCGTCTTGTCAAGGGTTCTAACTTTAGGAATCACAGTGGACTCAACAGGAAATGCTTCATACAGTGTGAAGGTTACCATTTGAAGCAACTACAACCATGAAGATCATTTCCTATGTTTCTTCTGAAGAAGCCATTAGGAACCGCTGATGACTTATCACAGGTGTAGCAGAAAGCCTCTTGCCTAATTGGGTTAGTGGGTTGGTGGGTTGGTGGGCCCTACTTGAACATGCTACACATGGCACCTATTTCTAGTCCAGCTGAAGATGCCTGGGCTTCTCATTTGTAATGTCTAAGAACACTCTCCTAGTTACCATAGCAACCGTCTAAAGGTGACTCCTGGTATGCGGAGACGCGAATGCCAAAAAAACAAGTGTTTCTTTTCCTCGATCCAGACTAGCCCTGTGGCTGGACCCAGGCACGGGCGGTTTTTCCTTTTTAAGCTTTTCAGATGCTAATGTGCAGCCAATGTGAGGAGCCCCTGACAGAGTCCTTTAAAGTCTTATTACGACAGGTTTGGCCAACAGTTCCAATCGTTCCCTCAACCCCATCCTTCCTGTTCCACTTCAGAACTCCCCACAGTGTGTACCTGGTGACTGATTGAAAATGGCCTTTTTCTCCCCCCTCTTCTCCAAAGAAAGAATCGTGTCCACCCTGGCACATGATGCGATTTCTGGTTTTCCAAGGTGCGTACTCATGAATATTCCTAATGAGAACTGTGGATTCTTGATCTCTTTCAAATTGGGCTATGTTGGAATTTAACTGCAGTGCGGGACGAAACACATCTGGTCTCACAGCCAGATCTGGGGCTCCGAGCAGACCCTATGAATTACCGGTGGAGCGGTGCGTCGCTGTGAGTGCTGACATGCTGCAGAGACGCGGAGGGAGAAGGGAGCAAAGCAGATAATGACCTCTCAGGTTCTCCAAAAGGCTCAGCTGATGAGCTGGCTACAGGCAGAGTTGACTCCTCAATTGAAAACATAGGCAACAACATAAAGCAGGCCCGCCGGATGCTGGGAAGAAGCATCTCGTCGTTTTTCATGAGCAGGCTGTCCAGTGTCTGGAGCTCTTCTCCTTCCTGCACCACCGTGGAGCCTGGAATGAGTTCTATCTAATTTCAAATGATTGACTTAGTTTGTGTCAAAACATTGTACTGGGTTTGACCTAAGCAGAGATAGACATCTTCAGGGAAGATGACTTGATATTTAAAATTTGGTCCTTGAAAGTAGACTGGGAAAGATATAGCAGAAAAATGCCACCTTATTTACAAGACTTTGCTGGACTAAATTTAAATGTTTATGATTGAAGATTTGGGGTTGAGTATTTTGCTAAACAATAATGGATACTTTATGCAATAAATGTATAGGACATATACTCTTTGTAAACTCTTTTGAGATATACAGATGAATGTTCTCGGGATATTTACAGTCTACAAGAGAGGGATGTTAATAACTAGAATGCTAGGTCATATGTGATAAAGTATAATAGTATTCCAAAAGAGGTAAAGATGGAAGTTGGCAGAGGAAAGCGAGTCAGGTAAAAGGACCAGGAGAGGCAAAAATTCATAAGGGACAAAAGGGGAACACAGGGTGGGAGATGAGACATGGAGTGTCTGCAGTGTGAGAGAAGATCACAGATTTGTTTTTACACATATTAGCACGTTTGCTTCTTTTTTAATATTTTATTGATTTTTTACAGAGAGGAAGAGAGAGGGACAGAGAGTTAGAAACATTGATGAGAGAGAGACATCCATCAGCCACCTCCTGCATGCCCTCCACCGGGGATGTGCCCGCAACCAGGATACATGCCCTGGACTGGAATCGAACCCGGGACCTCTCAGTCTGCAGGCCCACGCTCCATCCATTGAGCCAAACTGGCCTAGGCACATTTACTTTTTTAATTTTTTATTGATTTTTTATAGAGAGGAAGGGAGAGGGATAGTGAGTTAGAAACATCGATCAGCTGCCTTCTGCACACCTCCTACTGGGGATGTGCCCACAACCAAGATACATGCCCTTGACCGGAATCAAACCTGAGACCTTTCAGTCTGCAGGCTGATGTTCCATCCACTGAGCCAAACCTGTGAGGGCAGCACATTTAATTCCTAGAATACCCTTATGAGATTATTCCCTGACCAGAGGCCCGATGTATGAAGATTCATGCAAGAATGGACCTTCCTTCCCCGGCTACTGGCATTGCCTTTGCTCTGGAGCTGCCTTTCTGCCTTTGCTCTGGCCTAGAGATGCCTTTGCACCTTTCCACACTGCCCAGAGGCTTGGAATGGCTGGGTTGGTGAGGAACGCCTGGGTCATTGTCATGGTGATGACGCAAGTGTCCTGCCCCTGGCCACTGGGCACTTGTGTATGCAAATGAACCTTCCATCTTTGTTGGGTTAATTTGCATACTCACTCCTGATTGGCTGATGGGCATTGCGAAGGTGCAATTAATTTTCATCTTTCTCTTTTATTAGTGTAGATAATTTCCAGATAATACACTAAATTTCTGACATGCTAAATAATTTCCCAGAGATCATTCAGGCAGTCACTGGTGCTACTGGGATTTAATGTTCATATTCATTACGAACCACACATATTCATTAGACTCACACAGTCTGGCTAAATTGAAAGAAGATCTGAGAAAAAGAGGCTGGAATGTAGTTAATCGAAGTGAGATCACACAAGAATGTCAGGCTGATAAGTTTCAAGTCAACTCCGCAGGTAACATGAATCACTTACATTCTGGCCTCAAACTCAGCTAGTTTGCGCATGCCCTGAGAGCTTTGACTAGAGCCTAATATTACACCCTGCAGCTGTTACTAGTCAAAGCCCTGAGCCCATTTCCATGCTTTTGTATATGTATTTTCTCCTTTCCCAACATCTTCATGCTCCTATACTAGGTACATCTATCTACCTAGGATTCACAGCTCCATCCTGGTTCCCACAAAAATCTACTACCTTCAAATACCGTATTTTCTGGCATATAAGACGACCTTTTAACCCAGGAAAATCTTCTCAACAGTCCGGGGTCGTCTTATACGCCAGGTGTCATCTTATAGGGCGGGTATATCCCAAACTCTATATTTTAACTGGAAAAGTTGGGGGGTCGTTTTATACGCCCAGTCATCTTATATGCCAGGAAATACGGTATTTTATGAGCTTGGTAATTTTCTGAAGATGAAAAGATGAATGGGGGTCCTGGGGAAAGATTACGTCAAGGAGAGAAATACCTTCTGCTACCCCCTGGGTCCATGTCTTCCGTTTCCCATTCCCGGCTATTTTGTTTTTTTCACACCCTTTCCTTAGGGCACGAGCAGGGAGCTGCTCTATGGTCTCTCTCGGGGCAGTTCCACGCGTGCCACTGCAGATGTAGCAGGAGCCCATACCAACTTCACCCAGATGCTGGCAGCAGGCTGGAGGAACAAAGGGGAAACATTCAGAAAAAGAAGCTATTCTTCAAATAACAGGAAGGAGAGAGCTTGTCTCTTTTGCAGATTCCTTCCCGCTGTAACGGAGCGAGTCCCCACAAGACAGACCACAAAGACCAACCGAATTCAAACAGGCCTAAGTTTATTACAGACTCGAGTCTGGGCTCATCTAACCTTTTCCCTATCGGGGTGCCTGAGTTAGGGCAATCAGCTCAGTCTTTTGGGCAGAGGTCTCATGTCCTAGGGCTTGCGCCAGGATGACAGAGTACTACGGCAGACAAGTACTGTGGGTGCACGTGGGGAGCATCATCACTGCACCCTCCAAGCAAGAGAGGTCCCTGAGTACCTGGCTTCCCTGGCCCACAGCTGGGCATCAAGGCTGGCCAGCAAGACTCGAACTTTGGATCGCCACCACAGTCCCATCTTTTATCACTTCCAGAACCTGGTTTGTGATGTGCGATTAACAGACACTGAGTATAACCAAACAGGAAGACCACATCTCGATTTAAGCAGGCCCTTTGGCGCCGGTCCCACAGTCATACAACCCCGTAGTAGGAGGAACCTGTGGCCAGCAAGTGGTTCCTGACGCTGGCTCGGAGGTCCCAGTATCGAACATAGATGTCATAGCCACAGGACAGGAGTGTGAAAGGGGACATGAGGTCCAACACCCCAGCCCCTTCAGGAAAGTCACTGCCCAGGTGCGTCATCAGATTCTCAGACAAGTACTGAGCCCACAACAAGCCGTCCCAGTCACAAAAGAATGGGCTGATAGCAATGGACCAGACTCGGTCTTCAGTCTGGATGGTGTGTAAGCACCGGCCAAGCCGGCCTGAGGCCAAAGACCATACCTTGGCTGTTCCCTGGAGCCTCTCACGATGATGCCCTCTTTGCAGTCCACACAGTTCACCAGTTGCTGACAATCGTCCCAGGTGGGTTGATGGGTACTTCCAGCACAGCAAACCCATCTCACCAGAATTAGCCAACATCACTCATTCACTGGCCCGGCCAGTGAATGTTCCAAAAGTTCGCACATACAGTGTCTCATGTTGGCTCCTCTGGTCACACATACAGTATCACATGCTGGCTCCTCTGGTAGAACTTACTTCTCTGGATGAAGCAAATGAGAAGTGAGGGTTCTGGTTCTTCCAGTTGTATACTTCCAGGTCGCCCTGTCTTCCCTGGGCATCACGGCGGTGCGTATTAAAGATGATGTCATGTCAGGCGGGGCCTGACAGCCAGGCTGCCAGGGGCTCGCATGGTAAGAGCACCGACAAAGGGGGAGTCCCTCTTTTTATACCCATTCTGCCTTCTCCTATTGGCTCATAGATGCTGACTCGGCAATCTCAGGCAGCAAGGGACCAGCTAACCCAGAAGGTTCCTAGTAAGGCTGATTGACCTAGTTAGCCCAACAAACTCAGGTCAGGTGTTGTGGTCTGGCCGGAGACAATAGGCTTAAGATTGCAGTTAATCAGAGGCAGGTTCACACTTTTAACCCTGATTCTGAACCTTCCCCTCCCCCTTCTTTAATAGTTTGCAGGCCTGGCTTTAGGGGAGGAAGTGTCAAGCCTAGCCGTGAGGGGATTCCTCAGTAGTTCCCAGTTTCAATCACTACACCCACCATGAACATCACCTAAGTTCTTATTGAGGTTTATAGTATTTTATCTCCCTCGCCAAAGCTTTCATTCTAAGTTTTGGACATAAGGCAGTATTCTCTCCAGACAGAAAATAGAATATCAGCAGGTGGTCTCAGAAAAGAATTCTCCTCACATGCTGTATACTGTGTCAGGAACATTTTTTCATGCCACTAGATTTTTTTTTTAAATCATGATTTAGTTTCCAGATATTTAAACTTTTATTCCCATTTAGTTTGCTTTGAAAGGCAGCAGATTAGCTGGAGCACAAGATGGCTTATGATCCTCTGAGCGGCAGAGAACATTGACACCGTGCGAGGGCAGGGGACGCGAGCATTCGTCTTTTCAGCAGGCACACATAAATGATCCCGTCTCGCCATATGTTCCAGAGGATTCTTTTATTTCCCTTCAGGTATTTGACCCCTTATTGAATCAAAGTGGAAGCTGAGAAGTGACTGATAGAATAGCATCACTTTTCAGTAAATCAAATGTCCAAAAAGAATCAGAAGTACAATTCTTGATGTTTAATTTCTATTCCTGAGTTTCTGGCTCAATGTGAACACCAGGATGTGGCTTAACAATCTTATACTTCTGGTTTCTTTCTTTCTCTTTCTTTCTTTTTCAATATATATGGCCAAGAAATTCTAAAATGAGAAAGGATTTTTTTTATTTTATTTTTTTTACTTACACTGGCCTTAGGGATGGAACTCCTTAAGTAAAAGATGGTAAAAGATGGTAATTTGAAATAAAGCTCCCTGTGTCTATTTCCAAAGAATTATGACTTGGAAGGTTCATGTGAGGTGAAAGAGAACAAGAAGAAATAGACATCAAGTTGAGATGCTGTGCCAAACATCTGGAGGAGAGAATGAGAGCATTCTGGGAAAACAGATGGAGGGAAGCTTGGCCAGATAAAATTAAAGGCAACGCCGCTCAGCATCCGATTAGCTAAGAGAATTCTATTTAAAAGGGAAATATCTATAAAACCTGTACTTTAAGTAGTCTCTTGACATGAAAAAATTTTAAGAAATCAGAGTTCTTGTCAGGCCTTGAGGTTTACTTTGAAGGTTTTAATTTACTAATTACTGCATGAGGTGCTGTGTGCGTGTGTGTGTGTGTTTAAAAACAAGACTCCAAATGATAACCCAAAGTCTTATAAAGACCTAGACTAAAAATTATTTCTATGCACTTTAATTAACCTACTGAAAATTCATTGGAAAAAATCAAGGCCTAAACCAAGCAATTGTGGGTGTGAGTTAAATATCTACATCTTTCGAGGGAAGTCAATAGCACCTCTTTGGGAATTGGCTTAACTTCTGGAAGAAAGAGCTGCCTTTCATGTATGAACATTTTTTCCATTAGCTATATTAAGCCCAGGGCTGAAGATTCATGAGCTTTGCAAAGGTTCATGAAAATGTTTAAGATCTGATCTTTACATCATTGGCTTCAGAATAACTAAACTCTAAAATGGAAATAATAACTATGTCAAGAATATGTAATGATATCAAAAGCAAATTTTAAAATGTGATTCACATTTCTACCAAAAAAAATTTCTATTGTGATTTGAGATAAAGACGCCCAGACCTTTCAGAGGTCCTAAAATAGACCTGCTGTTGGAGAAATGCATCTCCTGCTTGTGAGAGAGCCCGCACTCTGCTATACATTCTTTTTGTGGCCCAAAAGGAAAGGGGCACCTTTTCCTTTAATGTCCCAATAAAATGGTTTGAGTTCCCAGTCCATGGACTGGGGGAGGTACAGCATCTGTGCTATTCCCCCACAGGTCTAGTGCCAGCCTGCTGACCTCCTGCCCAGACTTCCTGCTGCTTCTGAATTTTTTATCCTTTGACGGGGGAGGAGAGTAGGAAGGATTCCGAACAAGCCAGCCCAAGAGGTGCCTCAGTTGTCTGTAGATGACTCTGAGCTAAAGGCAATGTTAGCTTCAGACTCAAGAGAAACTTCTGCCCCATCCCTCACCTCTTTGACTACTTAGAAGAATTTGAACCAGGGGTCTTGCCCATAACAAGAGATTATCAAAGATAACTTCTTTTGACCTATCCTTAGGGCAGGACAAACTTTTATTTACGAACTATCTGTTCTTACCATCCTTCAATGATGCTCTGAAGCCCTCACGGTGCAGTACCTCATCCCTAGCTCAGGAAGTCTTATATACTTCAATGCCCCTTTCCATCTCTGAACCTCTCCTGCATGTGGGGTCCTAATTCATGTAAGCGGGGTTCCCATACATTTGTATGTATTGAATTTGGTTATTTTCTGGCTGATCTGTCTCATGGCCGTTGGATTATGAGGCCAGCCAGGAGAAATTCGAGGGTAGAGGGATTTCCGCAGCTGCTTCCTTGCCTTCTCCTGTGGCTACCCTCCGCTCTCCATGCTACCTCTGTCCTCATTTCTCCTGCGGTGCACCGCCAACAGAAAGCCATGGCCAAGAGAATACTGTGCTTGTAAGTCCTCCTCCATCCCCTGAAGTATCTTACAGCACTCCCTTGCCTTGGGCCGCAGCCTCCCACCACAATGCTGGAAACGCTGTTCTAGCAACATCCCCATTTTCCAACTGTCCTTCTCTCCCACTTCCCAGCACACCCTGCCTGCCAGAGAAAAGGAGAGCATTCCCGTGACAGACCACCTGACTCATTTACCTGGTACTTTCTTTTGGCCTCTCCTAGCAAAGGTATCTCTTATCCTAATTCAAATCCTAGTACATTCTTGCAATGTGGGAACAGCTAAATAATTTTCCTTTTATTCGGATAGTAATCTCTACTTTCCCGTGAAACTAAAGAAGACCCACATGCTCAAAATAACAAATGGCATATGTCTCAGCGTGCCTTATTTCCCCTGAACAAATTTTTTTTTATTTTATTTTATGTTTTCTGAGGCTTTGAAGAAAAGGGTGCTTGGAGATTTCAAGTCCTTTGTTGCCGAACAGAGGAGACAGAGCACAAAGAGGCATCACGGGACCAGCTTTTGCTTCCACGGATCAACACATTTCACTAAGTACTCAGGGAGTCCAGGGCAGGGAATTCAGGAGTGGATTACGCAGTAGACACCATCACTGTTAGAGTTGTTAAATAAAAAGAAACAAGCATAGGAGGGAGAAGGCAGTGAAGCTCCCAGAGAGAAGGGGGTGTGCGGGTTGGGCCTGAGAAGAGAAGGAGGATCATGTCCCAGGAATGCGAGGGGACCACCTCCTACAGTTTTATTCCACTCTGGACCCTTTGGCTGAAAACGTGGCCTAAAAAGCCTACTTTGTCCCGATGATGCAGTTTGAAGGACAAAGCCACAATGTTAGTTTCCCTGCAAAGAATGAAGAAAACATTCACTTACTCTTGCCAAATTTGCTAAGCTATGTGTGGACTCCGCCACTCTCTGACTAAGACCTAGGTTCAGTGCACAATTTTCTTCCATTGAACCCATGATGATCATTTACCATCGGCGGTGGACAAGTGCTGTGCTGGGGAAGGAACAGATGTGAGGGAACAAACACTCATCCATCCCCTGAAGCATCTTACAGCACTTAAGATCTGATCTTTACATTATCGGATTCAAAATAACTACTGTGGTAGCCAAGTGAGGGATGATACGGATGTGGATGGAGAATTGCCAAACCATGTAGTAAGCAGTCAACAGAGATGGACGCGGAGAGATATGGACGCAGGAAGTGGCCAACTCTCTCCAGGGATGTTGTGGATGTTCTAACAGAAGGTAACACCTAAGCTTCTCAGAGGACTAGAGGAGATCCTGGAGCAGGAGGTAGATGCTGCAGAGACGGAGAACACAGTGAGTGCCTGGAGTCAGAGCTGCATGGAAGGAGAGCTGACCTACCTTACAGCGAAGTGGTTAAGATCAGAGGGCCTCGGAGTCAGGAAGGCTTGGGTTGGAATTCTTGTTCTGATATGAATGTATTGAATGAATGCTGGCAAGTTATTTAACCTTTCTGAGCCTCAAGGTCATAAAACCGGATATTCACAGACCATTGACTCCACCTCAGGCACTGTTTTTAGCACTATACTTACATCATCTCATTTACTATCCACTCTGTAAGTTTAAGTTCGATGATTATCCCTATTTCATGGATGAGGAAATGGAAGCAAGGAGAGGGACAGCTATGCTCCAAAGGTCACACGGGCAATAGCAGAGGCCGGATGTACCGACTAAATCTGGGAAGGAGCATTCTGTCTCTGCAGCAGGGAGAGGCCAGGCCACAGCTGGGACCAGGGCCTGGTGATCTGATTCCAGAGCCTGCACTACCTGCTGCACCCCACTGCCTCCCCATGCCTGTGCACCGAGGTTGTGGGGTGTAGTTAGCATTCAGAAGATGAATATGCAAAGCCCTTAGCATGGTGCCTGGCACATAGCAAACATTCCATAAATGGAAACTGTTATTAAGAGTGCCTATTAAGATTTCATTAGTATCCCTTAATACTTCGATGTCCTCTTGTATTATTAATTCTATACCTGTCCTAACTTCCTACCATCCTATAGTGTCACTGATGGATTAGAGATCATTCTAGATTGAAAGTGTCTGTTGCTGTGTGCTTTTCCAAATTTAATCCAAAGGAATCAGCATTGTGTCAGAATATGTGTTTATACATTTTCTTGTTTTATGTCTTCATCATATGCACTGGCTTGAAAACACATATAAATCACTGAATCTGGCAAGAAAGAGAATAAGAAAGGAGGCAGGAGTAGAGGGAGGGATGGGGGATGGAGGAAGGAGGGAGAGAGAGAGTTAGAATTCTGTCTCCTTTTCAAGCATCCTTAAGACAAGCTGTGGCATTCCTCTATGTGGTGACATTCCTCTCTTCGTCCCTAACCTCAACTTCCAACACTGGCTGGAGTTTGTATTAACCGCCACGTAGGGAAAACTTTTAACTCTTCTAAATGTCAGGCAAAAATCAAGAATGTGGCAGCCACGAAACTCCATTCTGCCGGAAGAGAATCAGCATGGCCACCTCAGGAATCAGGATGTAAGTCCTCTGCAAAGTTGTCAAGGAGGATCTATTTTTGGACCCCAGTCTGTTCTGGCAGTGATGAGGAAAATCCGGCCAAAAGAATACCAAAAAAAAATAAAATTGTTGAGGGCATCTGTACTATCTATGAAAGGGACACGGAAGGCAATTGCATATGTCAGACGGAGAAGAGAATTTGAAACAAAAGGAAGATATGGAGACAGGTTATTTAATATTAATTTATGCATCCATTCAACCAATATTTATCAAGTGCCTCCTTAGTGCAAAGCACTGCGCAGGGCGATCTTATGGAGGATATAAATATTAAATATGCTGGGCTCTTGCCCTTACAATCAAGTGAGGGAGATAAGGCATGCACATATTTATTATTGAATGGTGGTGTGTAAACATCCGAGGTGGGAATCTGCCCGCGAAAAGGCTATATTAGTCAGTCTATGGAGAGGGAAGACAGAAATCAACCCAACCCGTACCATCTCCAGCCAGCACATGGCACCAACTCTTCGGCCTTTCTGTAAACCAGCAGCACCCAGGTCCTATTCTATGGACCCAGACTCTCAGGAAATGCAGTCATCTGAGTCCTCTCTCCTTCTGAGGGAACAATGGTAACATGAATGGCCCTGGAAATCCTGTATCCGGTGGCAGGATTTCAATGGTGTATGATGGATAGACTTGGAATTTCAGGGAGACGGTGTCTCGTGGTGGCTTAGCTCAGAAACTTCAGAGGCACAGTCATGGGTTTGCAACCCATCTGTTGGTCTCTTGACAATGAACCTCTCTTTTTTCCTTTGTAAAGTGTCAGTGGAGAGGATTCTCTAAGTGATTTGTTCTGAAATAGAGTATTCAAAAGACAGACATTGGTGATACAGAGGATATTGAACACACAGACATTGGTAATGCAGAGAATGCTCCACACAGACATTGGTGATACAGAGGATACTGAACACACAGACATTGGTAATGCAGAGAATGCTCATCACACAGATGTTGAAGTTGTCGTGGGCAGAGTTCTGTATTTCTGTACGAGGCTTTGGTCCTGCAGCCTATTCTCCATCCTCCCTTGTGCCTTCTGTGATACTGGCTTAACCATTTCATTGTTTGTGGGAAACTTGTTGTGCTTGACAGCCATTTTGTAGTAAGCTCCAGCCACGTTAGCACTAACCTTGGGCTAGGTTTCTACTACCCCAAACCCTATCTCTTTTCCAACCCTATCTCTTTCCCATAAGCCAGGTGTTTTGCCTTAAGGGCTAGGCCAGGTGTTTTGCCTTAAGGGCTAGGCCAGGTGTTTCACCTTAAGGGCTAGGCCTCATTCCTCCTTCTCCTTATAAATACCCCAATCTACTCCTGAATAAATGAGACTTGATCAGAACTTTGTCTTGTCTCCATTCCTTGTGTCTCTTGTCCCTTTCATCCCCACTCCCCCTCTAGGGTCCTCGTTGACTTAACCCGCAGGTCCGGACAATTGTTCTCTTCCCCATTTTTCAAATTCTTCTGGTAAAATATGTATGTCATAAAATTGACCATTTTAACCATTTTTAAATGCACAGTTCGGTGGCATTAAGTGCATTCACATTGTCATACAACCATGACTGCCATCTCCAGAATTTTTTCATTTTCCCAAACTCAAACTCTGTGCCCATTCAACATTAACTTGCCTTTCTCTCTCCCCCTAGCGCCTGGCAGCCACCATTCTACTTTGTCTTTATGAATGTGATTACTCTCATAAAGTAGTGGAAATATACAACATTAATCCTTTTGTGTCTGGCTTATGTTACATGTTGTAGCATATGTCAGAATTTCATTCCTTTTTAAGACTGAATAATATTCCATTGAATGTATATATCACATTGTGCTTATTATTTACCTACTGATGGATATTTGGGTTATTTCCAGCTCCTGACTATTGGGAATAGTGTTGTTATGAAAATCAGACTATAAATATCCATTCAAACCTTCCTCATTAAAAAAAAAAGTTTTAAAAATATCAATGCTATATTTTTAAAATATCCTCTTAGCCCTCTGAGTGACAATATAAATTGATGAAGTAATTTCTTTAAACTATTCTGTGATGGTAGTGGAGGTATGAGAAAGGTTATTTTATTTGGGGCATATAGAATGTTATTCAATAAATCTCTATAATCTTAAAACCAGCATCCTGGTTTTAAATGTATAACAGCATACATTTTGTTAATACAATTGACTATATATTTTTTAAAATTAATAAATGTAAAAATATTAGAAAATACACTATTGTTGAACTATAAAAAGCATTATATTTTTCCTATAAGTAAATTAGGCATATAGAAATAAATATTAGCTTGCAATAATCTATAGACTAAATCAGCCCACTGCCTATTTTTTTTACAGCCTGCAAACAGGTTTTAAATAATTGAAAAAATTACAAAAAGAATACTACTCCATAACATATGAAAATTGTACAAAATCCATATTTCAGTGTCCATAAAGTTTTATTGGAACTCAGCCAATTTATTCATTTATATATTGTGTATGGCTGCTTTTGAACTGCAATGGCAGAGTTGAGAAGCTGTGTTAGCATTCAATTCCTAAATATTTATGATCTAGACCTTTCTAGAAAAAAAATATTGCCAACTGCTGATATAAATCTTTGACCTAATTTCACTTCCTGATTTACAACTGAGAAAAACTAAGGCTCAGGTAAGTGTCATGCTAGACCAGAGACTTCAAAGCTTAAAGTGGCTAAAAGGAGTCCAGTTGTTTCAACGCCACACCTTAAGATTCTAAACCACATCCTAATGCATTCCTGGGTTTCAGCATGCTGACTTACCTGCAGAGGTAGGGCACAGACCTGCAACCAGTATTGCTCACCTTAATAATGCAAGAAAGTCTGTCTCTGTTCTTGATTTTCTCTGCAGAATACCATGAATAAAGAGATGCATGTTTAGTGGTTAACTTCTTTGCAAAGGTCACGTTGGTTTATAGCTTTGTATTTGACCACTGTCTTTAATTTCATCAGCACTATTTTGTTTGATGAAATACTTCCCATGGTCTCAGGATGAAGCTAAATGACTTAACATGCCATTGTCTCTTTTTGGTTTCAACTTACTTCCCCATCTGTGCCTCCTTCCTTCTCTGTCCTCCGTGCTCACAGGAATTCTGCAAACTCTCAGTACCCACTGCAGATGTATCTCACTGCTATGTCTTTGTCCATGCTCCCTCCACCAGGAAAATGTGAGTCTCCTCATTCATCCAGCAAGGTCTCTTCATTTTCCAAGATCCACTCCAAAGCCTCTCCCTGTGAGTGGTCTCCCCGAGTACTAACACAGGCAGGAGTGATAACTCTTCCTTTCACCGTGGATTGTAGTAAAAAACATTTGAGGAATGTCATATTAAAACATTTGAATTTATTATGAGAATAGACAAGAAGTGATTTCTGTAGTTTAGCAGGCAATACGATATCAAAAAGGAAGGTTTATAGACACTCCTCAACTTTTAATTCACAGAGACATGAATCAATATTATTTGCTCATCAAAATTCGCAGAAGCTTACACTATTCCCCGGTGTTCTTACAGCAGTTTTTATATGTAGATATTATAACTACAATTTCTGAGTCATATTGCTTTACAGTAATATGTGCAAAGCATTATGTTTTGAAAATGAAAAATTTTCCAGTGTTTATTCTGAAAGAGCTACTTTGAAAACTAGAATAATAAATTCAGGGCCTCATTTTGATTGTTTCCCACCCAATAAATAAAGTCTTGACTAAATCGAATTTTATGTTTGAGTTCTCTCCACTGTTGTTGGACTGATAAGACCTCAGTGTTGACACGTATCAACTTAGTTCATTAAAAAAGCTTCCTGAAAACAAGATGGCATGCAAGTTAGACTATAGGAAGTTTAGTGTGAATTACAGATTTAGATCTTCATGTTTCATAATAAATTGGATTAGTATACTGATTTAAAAGGAAACATAAGTAGCATGTTCAATAGGCCATTGGATCATTTCTACTATCATTTCATTGCTGCTTTACTGATTTTCTTTCTCTTCCCTAGTGTGCATTGACCATGGGGACAACAGAATCTCCACTGCCATCTTTAGAATAGTCATCCGTATTTCAGCACTCATGAAATTTTCTATGAAGATATTGTGGAGGTTAAAAAACCTGACTTCCTGTCAGAAAACCTGGGTCCAAGTCATTATTCCTATCCCTGGCTGTTATTTTGATCAAGTCAATTTCTCTTTAGGCTATTTCCTTGCTGATAAAATAATGATATCAATTCCTACTTTCTCACTTTGTTTTTGAAGAATTAAATTACATTACTTGATTTTTTTCAAAGTTGGGCATATAGTTAGAAAGGTGCTTCTTATTTAGAGGATAATTCATCCCAAACACATCCTGCCAAATGCTCACCAATTGCCAACAAAGCTTTACTGACTGGGTCTGATAAAGAGAGAGGGGCCAAAACCGGTTTGGCTCAGTGGATAGAGCGTCGGCCTACGGACTGAAAGGTCACAGGTTTGATTCCGGTCAAGGGCATGTATCCTGGTTGCAGGCACATCCCCAGTAGGGGGCGGAGGGTGCAGGAGATGGCTGCACCTCTTCCTTTCTCTCTGTAGAAAATCAATAAAATATATTTTAAAAAGAGAGAGAGAAAGAGGGACCAACTCTACTCTTGAGGTGCTCACATCCCGCTCTCAAAGAGGCCGTGAAGAAATAAATATGTAAATACAAACTGTTCTGGGTGCTACAAGGAGTGAATAAACTGCCCCAAGAGAGAGAGAACACCTCTGAGTGGGTTCCATTTCAGGATTAGTGCCCGCAGGCCGAGGAGGCATCAGCCATGGACAGAGGTTGGGATCCAAGTGGATAATTAAAAAGTAGCCAAAGCCAAACTCCAACGAGACCAGAAAGACACTGTTCCTGTAACGAAAAGGTGTTTGAGCCTCTCACGTATGCCACATATGGAGGAAGGGTTTGCACAACGTGTGGCCCTTTCTCCATGGGACCCAGGGCGTGGGGACCATGCCACCCATGCATAGCACCGTTTGAAATCGTGTGTGAAGGAGGCTCTCATCCATTTTCCGACTATAAATAGTGAGAAGACAGACTCTACCTTCCTGAGATAACCCCAAGTCACACCTCTGTTTCAGATTCTATATAGCACAGGACTTTGTATATCCATTCATTCATTCACTCACTCACTCATTCAGAAACATTTATTATCGGCCACACAATCTGCATGCCTGATACTGGAGGAAGATGAAGTCAGAGTCCCTGCATTGTGGGAGCTCAGAGCAAAGCCCAGAATAGATAAGTACTGGCAAACAACGGAGTCCAGTGGAACATACCACAACATGAAGGAGGAAGGAGCACAAGGGATGATGCAGGCACAGAGGAAGGAACGTGCTCCAGCTAGAGAGGACCATGGCTGGAGGGAGGTCCCCGGAGCAGCCATGTTTTGTAATAACAGTACAAGGCCTGAGCCAGCACATCCATATGGGATGCGGAGAGTGGTTCCATGCAGGTGGAACAGAGACTTTGTGTTTTGGGAGAAAGCAGAGAAGAAAAACAGAGCTGAAGAGATGGTTCTCACGTGCACTACTAAGGGTTTGGGATTATGTTTTTAAGATTATACATTACTAATAAGTTGTTCTAAAGAGAGAAGTGGTACACCTCTTTTGCAACCATGAGAGGATGTTATTGTCTTTTACATTTAATTTTTAGAATCTCTACGTATAAGTATATAAATCCTAAGCGTGCAGCTCAATGGACTGGAAGTTATATTTTACTTAGTTATATATTTTTAGGAGAGGGTTTTGTTATTCTGTAGTAATTGTCGTTTTGATTTCTATCCCATGTTTCAGTGCTTGTGGGTAACGTTTTTCTCTGAAGGTAAGTCTAAATCAACTGAAGTTTCAGGCTAAAATGCAGACATTATCTATTCTGGCCTCAATAATGTCAGGCTTGTACTTTTGAGAATGTACAGGAAATTCAGTAAGCAAGACACTGCTAATTGCAGTGTGGTTAGCAGGCTTCACCCTGGCAAAGGCTTGGGTAAAGGGGATGTGTGGGCAAGATATTACCCTGTGTGATGGGGGTGGTAGGGATGGTATTTCAGGACACGAAGAAATTAGACTGCAAGGCAGAGACCCCAGGAAGAGCCATGCCGATGGATCTGCTCAAGTTGCCTGCAATGGAGGACCCAGACTTGAGGACCCGACCCTCCTCTCTTACCAGATCCTTTTGATTTCCATCCATCCCACTTGCCAGAATCAGAGTTAATTGATCCGTCACCAGGCGGAGATCAGCATCTTTTTTGCCTTGGCTTCTGGCTTTTCTGCAACCACCAGGCAACACCCTCTGCTCTGGGCAGTTTCTCTCTGCCTTTTATGCTTACCAATCAGTTCTGCTCGTTTCTAACTGCCTCATAACTCTGCTCTCATGACGTTTCTCTGTGTGTAAGCTCCTAGTCCCGAGACCATCTGCTGCTGCTGCCACAAAAAGCAGTCCATTTGGAGCGATCATTTCTCACCATCATTGACCTTGCCGGGCAGAGCCATATGGTGAGCCACATCGCAAACTGCTGGTCAGCCTGAATTCTGGCTACCCTGGTCCAATCAGGTAGGAGAGGATAGGAAATTCAACCACAGGAGAAATGAACTGGGCTGTTTCTTAAGCAGGGACGGTGAGCTGGAGATTTCCCTCCAAATCTGGAATTGAGGCAGACACTGATTGTTCTGCTTGCTACAGTGGCAACTGCCCACCTTAGAGTAGTTGGCAGTTTTAAAGTCCAAAATAGGCAGCGGGAAGACAGTATAGAGCTGATGAGTGCTTCAGAGGAAGGGGTGGGAAGAATTCCATTTCTGTGTTTTTGGCCCCTTACAAGGCTCTCTGAATGTTGACTTAAAATAATGTGAATTGGACCAGATTTTTCTCGGGCTTAAAGGCTTCCAAAAGCTTTCCCATTGACTCAGAATAAAATCTACCCTCCTCCCCACAGCCAATCAGGTGCTGCCTGATCCAATCCCTGCTTCCTCTCCAGCCTCACCCAGGAATTTTTTTCTGCTCATTCATCAAGCCATCGCCATCCCAGCCTCACTTCTGTTACTCAAACGCTATATGTACCATTTCCTCAGTTCAGAGTATTCATACCTACTGTTCCCTCTACCGGGAACTCTCTTCCTTCAGCATCCATGGGGTCAAACTCCTCATTCTTCAGTCTCAACTTAAATGTTGCCTCCTCAAAGAGCTCTTCTCTGATCCACTGAATCAGAAACTCTGGGGATAGTCTTAACTGGTTTGGCTCCGTGGGTAGAGCATTGTCCTGCAGACTGAAAGATCCTGGGTTTGATTCCAGTCAAGGGCACATGCCTGAGTTACTGGCTTTGTCTCCATAGGGGCGGGGGGGGGGTGCAGGAGGCAGCCAATCAATGATTCTCTCTCATCATTGATGTTTCTAACTCTCTTTCCCTCTTTCTTCCTTTCTGAAATCAATAAAAATAAAAAAATAAAGATAAATAAACCCTGGGATGGGCGCAGCACTGAATGAACTTTGAGAACCAAAAGAACATATGGAAATAATTATAGAACGTGCCAGAGACATTCAGGGTTCCAAAGGACTTTCACACCACTACACATTTATTCAGATAAATAAGGACCCTATGTGTACACTAGCGCATTATTTATGTGGTAAGTGTTACAAAGGAGATCAGATGCAATGAACCCCGAGGTTCACAAACATTTTTTCTTTCTTTATTAAACAGAGCAGTAACAGTGGCAGAGGGTCATTGAAATAAGATGCTCAGAAACTGCCTTGAGTTGAGATGTGAATCAGGAAGTGTCTGAGGACCCGGGGGAAGAGTGGTCCAAGAAAAGGCCTTGGAGCAGAAAGGACCTTGGGGTGTCTGAGAAATGGAAAGGAAACCAGTGTGTCTACAGCACAGGGCCGGGGGTGAGGGAGAAAGATGTGTGGAGAATGAGGTCTGAGCCAGGCCACACACGGCCATGGTGAACAGTTTGGATGGCATTCCTCTTGCAATGTGGTACCCAGAGTCCTTGAAGCAGTCAGGTGACATAAAAGGATTCTCGGTTTTGGTGCCCTGGCTGGTGTGGCTTGGTTGGTTGAAGCAGCATCCCATACCGTGAAAGGTTGTAGGCTTGATTCCAGATCAGGGCACATACCTAAGTTGTGAGTTCGATCCCCGGTCAGGAGGCCACCAATCAACATTTCTCTCTCTTCCTCTCTCTCAGTTTTGGAAGACCACTGTGGATGCCGTGTGGAGAACGGACCATGAGGGTACAGGTGTCATTGATAATATTAAGAACACACGTGTGGTGTAGTCAGCACTGGTTTCAACCTTTTGTAAGCAGTGACTCACCAAATCCCATAATACTCTGTGAGGTAAATACTGTCGCCCTACTTTTTGAATGAAACAGCTGAGACAGAGAGGTCAATCACTTTCTTGAAATCGGACAGCTGGTAAGTGGCAGAGCCAGGACTCAAACCCAGACAGCCTGGATGCAGAATCTGGGATTCATAACCACCATGTAAAAGGAGGCATATTCTTCCTGCCTTTTCTTCTGACAAAGGGCGGCTTTGAGCTTAAAATAGTATGTATGCTCTAGTAGAGCCTTGGAATATTAAGAAGGGTACTATGTGAATTTAACAGTGCCATTAAATTTTATAAATATAGCTCATTAAACAAAGCATAATGAATTGGCTCCTAATCTTCTGTATATTGTAGTTAAAAGCAGCACTAATATTTGCAGCAAGAAAAACAATTAGCACATTCATTAAGTAGAGTCCTGCTTACATTTGACTCATTAACTTTAATCATCTATGAAATGCTTGAACTAAACTAACCTGTCAGCCCCAGAGTCATTAGTGCCTGTCTGCAAATGATGATGCTTTAATTTTTAGGGTATGTTTAATTTTACAGACTAACATGGAACCCAGCTTAGTGGTGATTTTCCCTTGATGGTACTTATGATCAAGATATTGAATATTATTTAAGTCAAGAAATCATTGTCCTTCACAATGGCGTCATACACAGGATCCTAATTAGTAGTTGCTTTTATTTTCCTTCACTTTCCCAAATACTATATCTCTTATTTGGCCTTTAAATAACAATATACTTTCCTAACCAGATAATATCATTATTTCTTTTTTAAAAATATATTTTATTGATTTTTTACAGAGAGGAAAGAAGAGGGATAGAGAGCCAGAAACATCGATGAGAGAGAGACATCAATAAGCCGCCTCCTGCATACCCCCTACTGAGGATATGCCCGCAACCAAGATACATGCCCTTGACCGGAATCGAACCTGAGACCTTTCAGTTCACAGGCCGACGCTCTATCCACTGAGCCAAACAGGTTTCAGCAATATCATTATTTCTAAGGTGGCATAATTCTTCAATCTAAGTCAACCCAGGGATCCCATATGACACTGCATGACCAGGAAAACTTAGAAAAGTCATTCTCAGTCTTTTGGGGTCTGACAGACACCTGTAGACTCTGAGCATACAATGGACCTCCTCCCAAGAAAAATGTACACACACACAATTACAAGACGCACACAAAACTCTTGAAGTATATCCTTGGCTCAATAGGTTAAGAATTTGTGCTTTACTTTAACCTTGCTGTTTAGAAGCCATTCAAGTTTATCTCTAGTTGATGATATAAGCCCTTCTTTGAAGAAGAATGCTGACTAATAAGTGTAGAAGGGAGAATAGAAGTCAAAAACTCACTACTGGAAATATTTGAATATGGAGTTGGTATTATTTAGTTTTAGGATATTATTATTTCCTTCCTTAGGCGACATAGTAGCATTCATTATGCAGGAGAATGTGATTATTTTGGTGGTGGGGGGTTGCTAAAGTATTTAAGGAAAAAGGGTCATAATAACTAGGATTTACACTGAAGAGGTTTTATATGATAAACCTAGGAAACATACATACATACATACATTTTAGACTGAATTGCTTCCTGCTTCAAATCTATATGCTGCAACTTTAATCAGCAATGTCACTATATTGAGAGATGACTTTTAAAGAAGAAGTTAAGATTAAATGATGTCATAAGAATGGGGCCTTAATCAAACCAGACTGATGTCTTCATAGGAAGAGACAGGAGAAGTGTGCGAGCACGAATTAAAGACCACGTGAGGACACAGCAAGATGGCAGCACTCTGCAGGCAAAGGGAGAGGCCTCAGGAGAAACCAAACATGACGACTTTGACCTTGGCTATCCAGGGTCGAGAAATGTGAGAATATAAATGTCTGTTGTTTAGTTACCCACACCATGGCATTTTTTTTTACGGCAGTTCTAGCAGACTAAGAAGAGAGTCAGATAGATAGAAAGATGAAAGTAGGTAGATTAAAGATCGGAAATATCAACAATGGTAGAAACAAGGTGGTAGATACATGGTTTCTATTTTATCATATATTATGATTGTTTAAAATTTTTATTAAGCCCCGCTGGCATTGAGCACTGACCTATGAACCAGGAGGTCATGGCTCAATTCTCAGTCAGGGCACATACCCAGGTTGCGGGTCCGATCCCCAGTGGGGAGCATGCAGGAGGCAGCCAATCAATGATTCTCTCTCATCATTGATGTTTCTATCTCTCTCTCCCTCTCCCTTCTTCTCTGAAGTCAATAAAAAAAATTATTAAAATAATAAGAATTTTAAAATAAAAATTTGGAGGGAAACATTCTTGCTTTGGAGCATTTGGTGTATTGGAAAAGAAAGCATTAATGCATTTTAAAGTCTAGGTAAGTACAGTTGGGTTTACATAGATATTCCAAAATAAAAGCTGATATTAGGCCCAGCAGATAAAAGGAATTTTAATGCACTGCTAGAACATATAAAAAAAAAACTGAACAAATGGAGAAATATACTACATTTCTGCATGGGAAAACTATTGTAAAGATATCAATTCTCTTCAAATCTATATATAGATTTAATGTAATTCCAATAAAAATATCAATCAGATTTTTATGTATATTGAAAAGCTGATTCCAAAATATGTATTGAATACCAAGGTTTCCAATAATAGAAAAAAATAAACAAACTCTTAAATAAAAAAATAAAAAAAAAGAAGGGAGAAAGGTTGGATGACTTGCAGGTACTAAGCTCTGGTCGTGAAAATCACATGATAGCATGGTATTGGTGCAGCATAAATAAATTAAACAAACAAACAAACAAAAAACAGAGTCCAGAAACTGACCTACACATACATACAAAATTGTTATATCATAAAAGTATCACAGCAGTGAGGAAAAGATGGGATTTGGGGGAACTGGTGCTTGAACAATTAGCTAAGTATATTAGAAATATGGAACTAATTCTTTCACAATATAACCCCTACATTCATTTAACTCAGGTTAAAATTTTAAGTAAATTTTTATTTATAGACTTAAAAAATTTACTTCAAAAATGACCTAGACTTTAAAATGCATTAATGCTTTCTTTTCCAATACACCAAATGCTCCAAAGTAAACAAAGACACAATACATGAAAATATTGCTATTTTTTACTACACCAAAGTAAAAAAAAAACTTCTGGCATTAAAGGTCATTATTTAACATGTGAAAATAATCCACTCATTGGTAGAAGATATTTACAATTTACACAGTAAACAGGGGATTAGTATGCAGAATATTCAGAACTCCTAAAAGTAAAAAAGGCAGACAAGCTAAGGAGCAAAGGCACAAAAAAAGCATTTCAATGAAGAGGAAACAGGGTCATAAACATATGAAATGTTGCCCCCTTCTTAGAAATCAAGGAAATGCAGATTGCAACCACAAAAATAAGCCATTTATACTCATCAGATTGCCGGACAATGTAAAGTCACAGGGCAAGAACATGGAACATCAACA
Source organism: Lasiurus borealis (assembly GCA_004026805.1). Classification (NCBI taxonomy): domain Eukaryota; kingdom Metazoa; phylum Chordata; class Mammalia; order Chiroptera; family Vespertilionidae; genus Lasiurus; species Lasiurus borealis. The sequence goes on along the minus strand of PVJN01007372.1, from coordinate 44,675 downwards.
ACACTTGCACACAGCTGATGGGACTGTCATCGGAGCATCCAAAGTTCCAATACAGTGAAAAACGCAGATACTCTGCAGTCCAGCAGTTGAATTTCAACCCGGGCAGCTGCTGATTGAACAACCCAGACAGCTCTAACGTGTGGTTCTGCCATCTCAGCACACATTCTTCAGGAAAGCGGAAAGCCTGATTAGGGATTTTCCACAGTCTCATCCCAGAATCGACATGCATGGCTTCTACCCACGTGTCATTGCCTGTTACTAGCTCTGAGGCCCTGCTGAGCTCGAGAAAAGGAGGGAAGGAAAGTCCTGTGTATCTAGGCAAGACAGGATAACCAGACATTGGTGAGCATTTGTAATGTCTACTTTATCTAGAACCTGACATATGAATGAGGTGACATTACAGATGGGCAAATAAATAAAATGCAAAAACTGGCATTGGATGATTGGTTTCCATGTAGAAAAATATATATTTAATTAGATTCCTATCTTACAGTATGTCCATGCATTCCAAATCTATTAAAGATTTACATATGAAAACAAAACTCTAATGTTTCTAGTATAAATCAGAAGTCACTTCTTTGTTAAATCTAATAAGAATGGATTTATTTAGCAAACAAAAAAAACACCTATCATAAAGGATAAGGGTTGATAAATTTGACTTGGAACAATAGAGAACACAAGCGATGTTTAAAAATAAACCATAGACTGGAAGAAGAAATTTGCATTTATTAAATAATTTCCTCAAACTGAATAAGAAAAATAAAACAAAGCATACAAAAAAAGTGAATTATATGAATGAACGATTCTACTTCTGGGTACAAAGATGTTTATCAGAGTACCAAAGGCCTGGTGCATGAAATTCATTCATGGGAGGGATGTATCCCTCAGCCCAGCCTGCACCCTCTCCAATCTGGGACCCCTAGAGGATGTCCGACTGCCCATTTAGGCCTGATCCCACTGCTGGCTCCCAACTGCTCGCCTGCCTGCCTTCCTGATTGTCCCTAACTGTTTCTGCCTGCCAGCCTGATCATCCCCTAACTACTCCCCTGCCAGCCTGATTGCCTCTAACTGCCCTTCCCTGCAGGCTTGATTACACACAACTGCCCTCCCTTGCAGATCTAGTCCCTCTCAACTGACTTCCCCTGGTGGCCATTTTGTGGTGGGCATCTTGTGTCCACATGGGGGCAGCCATCTTGTGTGTTGGAGTGATAGTCAATTTGCATATTATTCTTTCATTAGATAGGATAGAGGTCGGGTGCATGAGTGGGAGCCGGCTGGTTTGCCCTGAAGAATTTCCCAGATCAGGGTGGGTGTTTCCTTGGGGCCTGGGATGTCCTGGGCAAGGGGCCTGTGGTTATTTGCAGGCTGGCCACACCTCTGGGTGACCCAGGAGGAGGCCCTGGTATCTGGGATTTATTTATCTTCTATAATTGAAACTTCCTAGTCTTGAGTGGAGGCCAAGGCAGGCCAGGGGTGTCTGAAGCTTGGCTTCCTCCATCACCAGGGGCAACTCAAGCCTTATGCTCACTCTGTGGCTGTGGCCATCTTGGTTGAGTTAATTTGCATACTTGCTCCTGATTGGCTGGTGGGCATGGCTGGTGGGCGTAGCAGAGGTATGATCAATTTGTATGTTTTTCTATTATTAGTGTAGATTGTTGGTATTAGAGAAAAATTAAAAACAACCAGCATGTTCCAGGATAGAGAAATGGATGAATAAACTATGGTATATCTCATAGAATGAAATTCTAAACCAGTTAAAATATGAAGGTCTAGATCCACTTATTTTGATATGGATAGGAGTTAGAAAACATGATGTTGAATAAAAAAGCAAGTTGTAGACTATGTATAGTAACGACATCATTTATTCTGTTTATTCTGAATAGATATATCTATCTATTCTATCTATTGTGAATATCAAATCATGGAAAGGAAGGATACACATTAACTTCAAGATAGGGGTTTCCCTTGAAGACTTCACAAGGACTCTCCCCCATCAGTTCCCCATAAAAGATTTGAAGCAAAGATGGCAAAATATTAAATTTAATAAATATTAAAGCATTTATTAAACCTTGGAAATTGATAACTGTTATTTTGCTCTTTATGCTTTTCTGCATGTTAGCTACATTTCTCAATAATAAGGGGCATAAAAGCAGAAAGCACTCAGAAGACATGACTTGTCAAAATGTATTCTATTTAATCAAAACAGAGTCCCTAATTAGCCAGGATGAATGTGCAGACACTGCATCCACACATATTCCCAGACACTATCTTCATTTATCAGAGACTCAATTAAATTGGGAGTAAGAAGCCTGAGTTCATCTCTCTTAGACAAAGTATTCATTTTCCCAGAGCAAACGTCACAATGTTTGTAAGAACAGACCCTGGAAAAACCTTCAGAAACGCGTTTACGCTTGCAGGTCACAGGAATACACAGAAGCAATAACTTAAATAAAAACACCCAGTGACCTAGACAGCGTGAACAATCTCACAAATAGCCCTCTTTTATGGTTACTAGTATGCACGTGTCACATTACCGCGGATAGGATGCTTTGAGTTCCTGAGGGGGAAAATGATTATAAAATATTATTTAATATACTTTTCTTTCTATTTCTGGATATCAGTGGCATTTTAATAGCTGCCATAATTTTGGCTGCACTGTAAAGTCACCCATGTATCATTTATGAGGCTCCCAGACATCTGGTTCTCGCATTAGATAATTAGTTTAGACCATCTTGTGGTGAACGACATATAGTTGACCAGCTGCCTCCATGACACAGCTCACTTTCAGGACATGGCTCTTGTTCTGTGTCATACCGTCCGTATCCACGCCAGGGGCGTCACCCCAAGTTCCATCTCTACTCTCTGATCATTTATATCTTAACTCTTTCCAATAAGATTTAAAGACCAGACCCACACCTAACACGAGGGAGATTTCATTTTAGAGAGATTTAGTAGATGCAGTCAAATCCCTTTAAACGGGTCAGATGGTTACAAATGGATGTTTTTATATGTGATGCGGTTTACCTAAGTCAATAAATCTTATTACACATTATTTGTCACCTGAATAATGACAATGAAGAGCACACGGGTCTAAAACAAGTCTGAGATGTCACCGTCAATGCCTCACGTTTCTTTTGGGGAAGAACAATCGTTTTTGGCACGGAGATACCAGCTTTGAAATCGTCTTGAATTTCCTATTATGTTCAAAGTTGTCTTGTGTGTGCTGATATAGTAGCCTTTCTGCCTCCTCATTCTATAAGCCTAGTTAAAGTGCATTTTCATGATATTCGAAAAGGGTTGGTTTATTGAAAAAGACAAAATGAGAAATGAAAAGTAAGGGAGGAAGAGAGAGCAATATTATTTTCCAGAAGATTTGAACTAGAGAATGCAGTGTGTGTGTGTGTGTGAGATCTGCGCTAGAGAATACAGTGAATGAGTGTGTGTGTGTGTGTGTGTGTGTGTGTGTGTGTGTGTGTTTGTTCTTCTGAGACTTGGTTTTTCACTGTAGCATCGGAAATCTCTTCATGGTGGCATTATTCTTATTTTCAACGGCCATATTGCCTACCAAGAATTATGGGTAAGTAATTCATCCCAATTTTCACGTGTCTGTGTCTTCCGACGTGTCTGTGTTTCACAGCGAGCACATATTAATTCTATAAGCAGAATAAAGAGGCACTTGAATTAATAAATGTTTTAGGGGTTTGCCAAAGTATTATGATTTCATCAAATAATCTTATTTCTTCCTCCTTTACCACTCACAGATGTGAAATACGATAGTACCTGGGGATTGCTTTGCAGCAAATTTGATGGAACTGTGTTATACTAGCTACCAATTTATTACTCCGTCCCTGTTGTTACTAGGAGATTACAACACTCAACTGGCCACTGTTAACAAGCTGCAAAGCAAATGTAAACACCATTTGCTCTACCGATATTTTCATAGGTTTCCTTTGCTCTAAAGCCCCTTGACACCGTAACAAGATATATATGCAAATAGCACCGAAGTAGTTAAATAACAATATAATGGAAGTGGGCCGATAATTAGATCTCCACAAATTTAATATACTATGAGACAGCTAAAATAAAGAATGGGACAGTAAAATGTGATTTTATCTACTCGAGTAGACCAGGCTGAATACATAAATCCACAGGTTTTAAAGGTCGATAATCATAAATGCACACTTATTCTTATAAGTATGTCATATTTTTTTCTTCAAGGTGTTATTCAAATTTTACCTTTCCCCCTGAGGCTGATTCTGTTATTTCTAGAATATTCTCCCCTTCCTGGAGTTTTCCATCATTTGTGTCTTTTAGCATAACACTCAGCACTGCCTCACACTGTATTGTCCCCTCACACTGAAGCATACAATGACGAACATTTTAACAATTTGGAAGTTGAGATAATTTATATGCATGTTTAATGTGGTGCTGTTTTCCATTCTTATTTCCCTGCTGCACACCCCCTTCCCCCCCCCCACTCCAGTCAGCTCTCCAGAAATCAGTTGATTAAGCTTGGAAATAGCCTTGCCAGCCACCTCGCTGGAGGACAGGCAGCACATCTGTTCACTCTTACATTCTCTAAAAATATAGATGATCCTCCATACAGGACAGAAGCCTGGGGGAGCGGAAAATAATAACCTCAGGCTCTCTCAGACGGAGAGAAAGGAAGAATTTTTAAAAGGTGTCTACCATCAGGAGGGATTTGGGGATTGATGTCATTGGAATGTCATCCAGTTCTTCCTCATCTCTCCACACTTACATTAGTGCTCTTAGTCTCAATCTCAGCTGAATCTATGATACAGTGGTACCTCGAGATACGAGTTTAATTCGTTCCGTAACCTTGAGGCGTGGGAAACTATGAGACGCTCCAGTCGCGGTAAACGGGTGGGTCCTGTGCAGCCGGCCGATCCGCGCGATGACTCCTATCTCAAATGTTGCTCGTATTCAAAGCAAAAATCGCTTGCTCGACGGCTCCTAACTCAAAAATCTCATATGTTAGGGCACTCGTATCTCGAGGTACCGCTGTATTGTATTTGTCTATACAGCAGCAAGCAAATCAGGCTTTGCCTATCTTAGGTACGAGACTTAAAGGTCAAAGCCCTAACGTGCTTTTCTCTCCCTAATGGACTGTGCTGAGCATCCAGAGGCATCTGCCCTCTGAGAACCCGAGGCGCGCATTTCCCGGGCTGCTGGGAGTGTTGGCAGCTGGCAGACATAATGGGGTACTGGCCCCCGAGATGGCTCTTCTTTCAGAAAGCACTGCCTCACCTAAGCTCACATGCCCGTCCTGGGAGCAGCCTTCATCCGATGACGACGGGTCAGAGATGGAAAGGCCGGGCCCCTTGCCCCCATTTGGGACCACAATGCAGTGCCACTCCAGCTCCAGAGCAAACCATAGACTGGCTAGGGTCGTTCAGGGAAGCATCAAGCCCAATGTCTTCTTCTGGTGGCCTCGCCTGTTTCTCCTTCCCACGAGAGTCTATCAGAGATGACTGCCTCCCAGCGAGCCCGATCTGTGACAGTTGGTGTGATAGGAATGATCCAAAGCATGACTTAAATATGAGATTTTGGAGCTGGATCATCCACAAGCCAGTTGATAATAATAATAACCCTTGTCACTGATGGTGGACTGTCACATGTGGCAAAACTGTCCTGGATGGTGACCTGGGATGGTACACTAGTGAAATGGGATGTTCTACAGGTCTGAGGTGTTTGAGAAATATGGAGGACATGGTAACAAGGGTAATTCATCACCAATGAAAGACTAAATGTGAAAGCCTAAACCTGTTTGTTTGTTTTTTAATATATTTTATTGATTTTTTACAGAGAAGAAGGGAGAGAGATAGAAAGTCAGAAACATCGATGAGAGAGAGACATCGATCAGCTGCCTCCTGCACGCCCCACTGTGGAGATGTGCCCGCAAGCAAGGTACACGCCCCCAACCGGAATCGAACCTGGGACCTTTCAGTCCGCAGGCCAACACTCTATCCACTGAGCCAAACCAGTCTCGGCCCTAAGCCTGTTTTGTGGCATAGCCAGTAACCCCCGCCTCCTTCCCCTGGAGGACAGATAACATTTAGAATCAAGCTCAAGACTTATAAGAACAACAGAAGCATGATTCCCAATAATTCAAATCCCTGTCAGGTCTGATATGCTAAGGTCAAGGCTTCGATTAGGAAGAAATGGGACCTTGAGACACTAGATGGAGTTGTCTGGGTTGATACGCTCAACCATCTTGAGTCTGTAGCTTTCCCTGAACCCTCTGTGGGAAGACCCACTGCCACTGAAGGCTAATGTCTCCCCTTTGACAGAAGGGACTCTGCCTTTGTAAAACCACATGCACTCTATGCAGGATCTGCCCTGCCCTCCTCTTCTCATCACTCGGGTAACTAGATTTAAGCCCCTCAAAAATTTGGCCTGGGAAATACTGAGCATGCTAAGTGAGGAGAGGAATCATATGGTAGAGGGGCTGCCACTCTAGGTGGCATGTACTGACAGGGGCCGGGAGAGTGTGGTATGTATGAAACCCAATTTTAAGGATTAAGGGGGTGGGTGGAGCATAGAGACAGATAAAGAAGAACTCAGGTATGAGAGCAATATAGAATTTAACACTTGGCTAAGACTCAGATTATAGGTTTCTATAAGGGTTTTTAGGAACTTAGAAAAGCAATGGCCCACACTAAGTAATGTAGAAAAACTGTGCTGTATGGTTGAAGGAAAGTTCAAAAGCATCAGAAAAGTCGGCATACCAGACAAAGTTGGAAAATCCACCAGGCAACTGTCCACAAGACAGCCCAGAAAGCATACTATTTAACCGAAGAATAAGCAACACACTGGTGCAAGAGGCAGCTGGCTTGAGGGGAAGCTCAAGGGTGGCCAATTTCTGTAGATCACACCTGACAGTAGGAGATATCATTATGGTACAGTGGTACCTCGAGATACGAGTGCCCTAACAGACGAGATTTTTGAGATATGAGCCATCGAGCAAGCAATTTTTGCTTTGAAATATGAGCAACATTTGAGATACAAGTAATTGCGAGGATTGGCCAGCTGCACATGACCCACCAGTTTACCTCGACTCGAGCGTCTCATAGTTTCCCACGCCTCAGGGTTACGGAACGAATTAAACTTGTATCTCAAGGTACCACTGTAGTGAACTCCGTGGAAGCAAAGGGGATCCATGGATCCCAGAAAGATGAAGGACGTGGACGGAGTGGCACTTGGTTACTTGAAACAAAGTGGGTGGATTATCACAATGAGCGGCAAGGACAGAGGGGCAGCCAAGAGGAGCCGGCCCTTAGACACTATGACTATCGCAACCCCTCCCATGCCTTCCGTTACTCAAGAAACTCAGAACTGGGTTTGCAGCCAGCTCTGTCTTTCCAGAGAACTTTATCATTTTTTTAGTTCCAAATGTTCACCTCATCCCTGGCTGGCTCTCATTTTTACAGTCCATTTTCCCTTTCACCCCTATTTCCTCATCTACTTCTTGGTATATATATATATTTTTAAATATATTTTTATTGCTTTTTTACAGAGAGGAAGGGAGAGGGATAGAAAGTCAGAAACATCGATGAGGGAGAGACATCGATCAGCCACCTCTTGCACACCCCCCACTGGAGATGTGCCCGAAAGCAAGGTACATGCCCCCAACCAGAATCGAACCTGGGACCTTTCAGTCTGCAGGCCGAAGCTCTATCCACTGAGCCAAACCGGTCTCAGCTACTTCTTGGTATATTTTGTAGTTCACATATTACTGTAGGCACTTCACACCCATTTTTTGGTGATGGTGGGGAACAAGTGGAGAATCAATCAAATGAAGAAGGAGAGAGAGGGTGGAAAACCAAAGAAAGAAGAGAGGCACTTGTTAGTGCCATAAGTACAGGCAGTGGTGGATATGCAGGGCTGGAATTCCTCAGAATATCAGTTACCATGACTGCTTTCATCAGACCATTATTTTAGAATAAGAAATTACCACTGACCTTTTTTTTTTTTTCTAAAAATTGGACAGTTGCATTTGCAATATGTATGCCAAGGCGAAAGGGTAAGAAGAGTGGGAGGATGAATTTGGCTAGGGTTGATCTGAGCCCATTACCCCTTCCTGAAGATTCAAGTTTCAGTGACTGCCCAAAGGTGTGACCAGGTCCCACTGCTGACATTTCTCCTTCAGACCCAGAGCATCCACAGCACAGGCAGCCAGTCAGGTAAAGAAGGTGTGGGAGCAGGACTGAGAAATATGTTTAGAAATTATTCTTAACTTGTCCACAGAATGGTATACTGTGTAATAAAAGCCCAGTGACCAAATAGCAGAACGACCAGAACGACCGGTCGTCCAGTCTCTATGGTGCACACTGACCACCAGGAGGCAGATGTTCGATGCATGAGCTTCCCTCTGGGCCAGTGTGCTCCCACAGTGGGGAGTGCAGCTCAGCCAGAAGCCAGGCTCATGTCTGAGGAGTACAGCAGCTAAGGAACAGCAAGCCTAGCAGTAAGAAGCAACAAGCAGACAGGCAGTATGGAGCGAGAGACCCCGCACTGCGAAAGGGATGTCCAACTGCTGGCTTAGGCCTGATCCCTGCGGGGAGTGGGCCTAAACTGGCAGGTGGACATCTCCTGAGGGGCCCCAGACTGTGAGAAGGTGCAGGCCAGCCTGAGGACCACCCCCCAAACTTTGTGCAATGGGCCTCTAGTTTATTGTAATTGTAGATCCCTAAATTCCCATCCGATTCTGTTCTCTTTCTACCCAATAGCCCCTCTGTGTTCTATATTAAGATTCTGTGTCATGGAAGGGAAAGTGAAAAGCCTTCTCTGGAACAAATCTGAAATGGAAACCTAATAATGATTTTTTTTTTCCAGGCTGGATAAATGTCCTAAATGAAAGTGCCAAAAAGTCTGACATCTTGTCCCTGATTATAAGCTTTTGCTCTCCTTCTGTAGTTAATAATTACTTGGAAGAACAGAGCTTCGGTTTTTATGTATCAGAATTTTAGAAATATAGCTTGCATACTTTGAACTTTATTTTTTTTCCCTCTCTGGAAAGTAAATGATCGTGATTAATAGCAATTCTACTTGTGATACTTCTGGGCCACTTGGCCCCCTGAGGAAAAATGAGAAAATAAAATCAAGCTAAAACGCATTTGTCTTCATTTCAAGAATCGGTGTTATTTGCCTCTATTTGTTTAATGGTGTGTTCTATCAGTCATTCACTGGGATTGTCTCATATTCTTGTGCCTCCTAGAGGGCTTACAATGACCCTACTACATTCCAGAGCTTGCCTCTGGACTAATCCTGTCATCCATCCTGGCTTGTCTGGAGAAAGAAGTCTTACCTCACATTCGTATGGCACTTTTACAATATTATTCATGGAGTCTAATGACAAAACCATTAAAGAACTAGTGTCAGCATTTTCATTGTACAAACACCTTACCTTGCCTCACTCCCAGACAGTTATGCTTTCCTGGTCTCTGATATTTGTGGATTTATATTTAGGATATGCAAAAGAATTAACTAGCTCCTGGGTCAGCCTCGTAGAGATGTGAAACTATCATCATCACATCCTTTTGGACAGGATGATCACTTCCAGGCCTCAGCTTCCTCATCTTACAAATGAGGGATTGGGATTATAGGATGGCTTGGCATCCTTCAGATCTTTCTTAAAGCTCATGGAGTGATTTGCAGTAATCCAAATTACCATAATCTCCTCTGTGGAATACTATAGGAGGAATTACAGTCCCTTTGGTTGCTAGAAACAGTATACTTCCCTAGGGGAGGGCGCGGTGAAAAGTTTTCCTTCGGGGGCCCCTGAAAAATCCATGAATGAGCTCTAGTTGGATGGTTGCCATGAAAGGTGACACAAAACGTGATCAGAACATCACTAGTCCAGATGTTAGCGAACAGAGACTTTTCTGCTTTATTCATTGCTATAGCCTTAATGCTAATACGATGCCTCACCGATACAATGCATTAGCAATGAATGTTATTAGTGAATGAAGGTTAGCCAGGCAAAGGAGGGAAGGAGGAAGAGAGTTCCAGACACAAAAAGCAGCATGGTAAGTTAAAGAAATGAAAATAAATACATGTAGGTCAGTGGGCATGTGACCTAGAGAGCCAGAGAGGGAACTTAAAGATAAAAGTACAAGTTGGGAGATCATGAACGATGATAAGCCTGTCTCTCATGTTTTCTGAGCAACCATTTCAAAGTTTCCTACTCTCCCCACATTCTTGATCTCCCTGCCCCAACTGGTAATCAACCTTATTGAGGTGACAGAGTGATCCGGCAGGAGCTCTCTGGATTTTTTGTATCCATGCCTACTTGTTCATCCTCTCATCGTGACAGATGGAAAGAGGTTTTCAACTCCTATTTAGGGCTATTGCCCTACTTGCCTTCTACTTCATCCATTCAATCAACATTCCAAATAGCCCCCATTTTTGCACAAGAGACACAACGTTGGAGAAAATATAGTCCTTCTCCCAAGAAGTCCAGAGTCTCTTGTTGAGAAGGGTAGCCATGCTATAAAATGGATAATATTGTTAGTCCTGCAGCAGAAGTGTGAAGAGAGTCCTGAAGGCCTTGAAATGGCTCTTTTGGGCTCTCAGATAGGAAATCCTGGTGTCCCCTAAGTGTCCCGAAACTAGGCCCTCTCAATTCACCAGCCCCAATCCATCAAGGATCAAGGAACATCACGGGCAGCCCTACAGAAAGATACTATTTAACACTATAGAAGAAAACAAAACCCCAAATTCTCTGAGGGGCATTTGACTTAATGGGAAAAAAACAACTTTCTGATTTGAAATACAAATGCACTCAAGATATTTTCTTTACGTGTTAAGTAAACAAAGCACCCCCATTCAAGTTCAAGTGTTGCTCTTTAGTTCTTGGTAGCTAATCTTAACTGCCATGTTCCAGCAACAAGGTTGTGGGACAATACAGGAAAATCCTCAATGTATATTCAGGCTTCCTTTGGCAAGTATGATAGATAATATAATTACCAGCATATTGACTTTGCTTTATTGAGACTGCAGTGTATTCATGTATGAATAACTGAAATGTGTGAAATATTCAAATTGTATCCGTTAAAACACGACATTAGAGGTAGGTAGTTTCCAATGGCTTCTCTCTCAGCAACGAACAGGCACCATCTGGGTATCACCTACAACAGCAATTTTCAACCAGTGTGCCGCAAGGATTTTTAAAACATGTGGAACCTGACTATTTAGTCAGGGGCACTGACCTTGTTTTCCTTAGAAAGCCAAAGAAAAAATGACAACAGCCAACACAACAATTACCATCCAACGTGAATGAATCAAAATTATATCTACATTTTGTCAGATCAGCCAAAAGATAAGTCTTTTGGGGTGCCACAGAATTTTAGTAATCACATTATGTGTGCCACGAGGTTAAAAGGGTTGAAAATCGCTGATCTCTATAACACAGGGTCTCCTCACCAAACACTGCATAAAATGAAACTCACTCTAGAGCAGTAGTTCTCAACCTTTCTAATGCCACGATTCTTTAATACAGTTCCTCGTGTTGTGGTTACCCCCAACCATAAAATTATTTTTGTTGCTATTTCATAACTGTAATTTCGCAGCTGTTATAAATGGTATCTGTGTTTTCCAATGGTCTTAGGCGACCCCTGTGAAAGTGTTGTTCCACCCCCAAAGGGGTCGAGACCCACAGGTTGAGAACCGCTGCTCTAGAGAGAGCCATCACTAAAACAGACAAAAGGGCCATGTGGCCAAGATTATCACTGACCCTCCGCTATCACTATTGTCTTCCTCTTCCTTCTGGTACTAGAAAACGGTGAGTTTTTGCTGGGCACTCAGCTATCCAACTAGAGACTTCACGTTCCAGATTCCCTTGAAAGTAGATGGAGTCACGTGATGAGGTTCTGGCCAGTGAGATGAGAAACTTCTGGGAAGTCCCTGAAAGGGAAGCTGATTGCCTTCTTTCCCTGTTCCCTTCTGCTGGAAAGAGGATACTGTGCTTATGACCTGGCTTTGACCTGGCAGCTCAGGGCAGCAGTTTAATGAGAGGCAATGTTACCAGGCAGAAGAACCCAGTGACTACGGAAACTTCTAGAGGAGCACCAGCACCCAACCTGAGTCTTGAGAAAGCACCCGAGACAAGGACAGCGATTGTGTGTGACGTGCTCGTCCATGGCATGCTGGTCTTGGGAGTTTCTGTTACATTCAACGCCAGAGAAGCAATTGGTTGTTTTTCAACCAGGTGTTTAAGGGAAAAAAAAGAAACAGAGAGTCAAGGTGAATATGTGTTTTGCCTCCTGCCGCCCCATTCCAGCAACCCGCCAGTACAGACTGAAATGGAGCAGTGACTATAAGCAAAAATTACACAGAGCCACGGGAGGAAAGGGCCCTTCGTGTACACCGCACGGTCAGCAATAGGCTATTATCTGTTCTAAGAGCCATTAGCACTGCACTCCCACACGTGGCCACAGTTTGTTATTCTTCCCACCGGCATCCGCCACGGTCTTTGCAATTATCCACTGAACGTTGCACTAAATGCATATTGAGATACCATTTTTTTTTTCTGAAACAAAAGCTCCTGTTGCTGAACTGGTACACCCAAGCATTTTCATTTTTTATTTTTCATAAGAGTTGGGGTTCGTTGTTGGTTATAAATCCAATAAACAAGCATCCCTTTATTGCCTCATTGGCAATTACACGGTATCTCTACTCTCTTGCCCACTGACTTTTATGGAAACTATTCCAACAGAGTAGACATTTATCATCGCAAAAGAAACTCCCGCTTAGACATTAACTACCGCGGCTTTATTAGAAACTCATTTTCTGCAAATGTCCAGCCATGATTTGCTCCTTTTTATCAGGAAATAAATAATATCAGGTAATAGCTTCCTGTAGCTGGGGTTACATCTTTATTCTATCCGGGGAAATAGATATCAACTCGTCAGAGAAGAGCCAGATGGCTCACTCTCCTTATCAATAAAATTTAATTTTCCCTGAGCCCATTCTGACCCGGCTTCTTTCTAAATAGGAAGCAGACATTTAAGATTAATATAAGCAGCAGCAGATAGGCCACCCATGAGATTCTCAAATTTGCACTGATGCGGATCCCAAGCCAGAAACCTAGGCATCTTTCTTGGCACGGAGTCAATCATTCATTAAGTCCTATTGGTCCTAACCCATATGATGATCTGAATTTGTCTACTCTTCCTGTTTCCAGTACCACACCACAGTTCAGTCCTATCGTCTCATACTTGGTTTAAAGAAACAACCAAATCATGTCCATCCCATCTTCTTCCTCCTTGCGGTCACAACGGTCGTTCAAAATGGAAGCTCATTCCATTTAAGGGAGAACGAAATGCTTACATTCTGCCGGGTCTGCTCTCCCGCCTGGTTTCCTGCCTCGCTTGCTCTGGTCCTCCATGGCCCATTCCCCTACCTCGGACACTGGCTCCATTTACATGCAAACTACTGACAGCTCGCTCCAATACGCCAAGTCCCCTTCCACCTGTGTCATGGCTAAGACGGTTCATTTGCCAGATGCCTTTCCCTCTGCCCTCCTAACTCAGCTCTACCTTAGTAGCTAGCTGCTACTGCCTTTCAATTTTTTAAAAATATATTTTATTGATTTTTTACAGAGAGGAAGGGAGAGGGATAGAAAGTCAGAAACATCGATGAGAGCCCCGCACTGGAGATGTGCCCCCAACCGGAATCAAACCTGAGACCTTTCAGTCCGCAGGCTGATGCTCTCTCCACTGAGCCAAACCGGTCTCAGTTGCCTTTCAATTTCAAGCACACACATTCTCTTCCTAAGGAAGGTTTTCCTGTTCCTTCAAGACTAAACTAGATGCCCTTCCTATATGCACCCCCAGCATCTAAGTGAATTTTGATAAACTTCAATGTTACCATCAGTAACACAGTCCATGCTAACTGGATAGTCTTACGGAATCCTGCACAGATTATTAGCTGAGGGGAGGGAGGATAAGGTATCAGGCATAATTATTACTCGGATTTCTGATTCTGCGCCTCTCCCCGCCCCCAAGCCCACTGAACTTGACAGTGCCACCGATATTGCTAGGTGCGTTTGTTAGGAACTGCAGTAAGCTGCTCCTATCAGAGAACAGAAATCATAGACGCTCAAATGAAAATAGAGGGCTATTGCTCTCTCCCTGAAAGAAAAGTCAAAACAGACCGTCCGGGGCTGGCCCTGCCTCAAAATTCTGCTTAGCTCCTCTATTGTCTTCAGGGTGCGACTTCTGTCCTCAAAGCTGCAAAATATCACCGTGTCTCTAGACATCCACCCTTCATTCCAAGCGAGAAAAGGGGTAAAGTCCTAAAGGGGCCTCTTCTCGAAGCCTTACCTGCGGCCTTCAGCTAAGATGGCATTGGCCACTCCTCGGCACAAAAAGCGTGTGAAATGAAGTCTTCTGGTCGAGGACACTGGTGCCGCAGAGAACATCTTTTTAAAATATATTTCTTAAAATATATTTTATTGATTTTTTATTTTACAGAGAGAAATTGAGAGGGATAGAGAGTTAGAAACATCAATAAGAGAGAGACATCGATCAACCGCCTTCTGCACGTCCCCTTACTGGGGATGTGCCCACAACCAGGATACATGCCCTTGACCGGAATCAAACCTGGGACCTTTCAGTCCCCAGGCCGACGCTCTATCCACTGAGCCAAACCGGTTTCGGCAAGAACATCTTCAATAGAAAGAAGGGGGAGGTGAATCATGGGTTTAACTGAACCAGCCATTCCTTCCACACTCCGCGCGGTTTTAGAATCCACTCTTTAAGACAATAATCGTCCCACTTTATAAATTCAAATTTCCTGTAATCTAAATACCAAGTAATTGTTTAGGCAAAAGAGTCACAGCAGGAACCTTGAAAACAGCACACTTCAAAGATGAAGGCAGCATTTAAAAAACCTCAAATCACACGGAACCTCTCAGGAGCCCATCTTTGGTGCGCAGAGAAGGATGCCCTCCTGCAGAGAACCCGCTCAGTTACCCGCACATTATCCATAATGAACTATGGACGAGCAGCGTTCAATAGGTTACCTTACGTGCACCTCCCTTTGTGAAGCAGGCTTATTAGCCTCACTTTGTAGATGAAAACACTGAGGCGCACGGTAGTTAAGCGACGTCTGCAACCATCGCTTTCCTGGCGAGGGTGCCAGCACGGGCACCCAGTCTGCCTGCTGCTCCCTCTTCTCTGCGGTACAAACTCCACTAGCCGCCCCTTCACTCGGACTAATGAGTCTGTCACTCCAAGAATAGAATTCCCACCACATCGTGTTTGTTACATTAAGACGGAATAATTGAAAATGTATGAAGTCTTCAAATTGTATCCACTTACACATGACAGCCAGGAGCTGAGTCCGTGCTAATTTACCCTAAATGGAAAATATTGGGCATTGGATGCGTTTAAGTGCTTTAGCTCATGGTGAGTAATTAGCTGGGTTACGCGGGATCTTTGAGCCAGAAGGGGGTCTGTATCGATGATCTAGAATCGCTTTGCTCATTTTGGAGATGAGAGAACCAAACTGGCTAAGGGAATTGGTGAGAGTCACACAGTCAGTGTGTTATGCCATCCACGCAAAATCCCTCCACCCTCATTATTTGTAGGTTCTCGTCTTCTGCAGCATCCTTCAGCTTTCTCTTTCTCAAATCCTATAGCCAGAGGTCTACGCCCTCTGTCACACCTTGATACTCTTTATTGCGTAGGTCTATTTGTATTGGGTAGATATAAATCAGAGGTTTTTATCTGCTTTCAAATTCCAGCTTAAGTTCCATGGTATCCTGAAGGCACTTTATGCTTTTCCTAATGAGAATCATTCCTTTTGATTTATATTAATTCTGCATACTGCTGTCCCATTCTAGATTGTAAACCCTTAAAGGAGTTATTTTTATAGCCTCTAGGAATCTAATTTACTATTTTGTCTATAGTAGGTATCTGATATGTACTTGTTAATGAATAAATAAAATTAACAGTATCTAAGTATTTCTTTAATTCTAGTGTTTTAATAGTAACTAAGTATTTCTCTCTAGACTTGAAAATAGGCAAAATGATGCTCCTCTTTCTGCATTAGTACTTTCCACACTGGGCTGGCTTTTTTGTCTATTTATCAATTTAGAGTGTCCTCTAGTAAAACACAAAGTCTGCACAAATAAGCTTTTTGCATTTGCTTCTTTCCCTTCCCCAAAGCCCAGTGACATGTCTCATATGGAACCAATATTCAAGAACCCAATAAATGGCCAAAGTAAATGAAAATCCTCCTCAATTTCATAGACACCCCTTAGATTTTTGCAGTCTTAATCCAGCTCTTTCAGAAACATGAACCCCCAGAAGCAAATGAATTCAGTTATTGCGTTTTTTATTTTATTTTACAAGTTCAAACATTTTATTTTAAAACACACATTGTTGTT
Source organism: Lasiurus borealis (assembly GCA_004026805.1). NCBI lineage: Eukaryota > Metazoa > Chordata > Mammalia > Chiroptera > Vespertilionidae > Lasiurus > Lasiurus borealis. The sequence goes on along the minus strand of PVJN01007372.1, from coordinate 28,261 downwards.
GTGCTATTACATAGTATTTTGCTTGTTTCTATGAGGTGAAGAAGAAAATTATTTAAATGATGTTGCCAGTCTGGATTTGGTCTCCTTTTTATGTTCTTGGTTGTGAGGGTTCTCTCCAGCTAATCTTCAGTTGCTTATTCAGGATGATCTTTCTATATTTTAGTTGTAATTCCAGTTTGGTCCAGAGAGAATGTCAGTGTAGTTTCCACTTAATCTGCCACCATCTTGGAACCCCGATTACTGCATTCTTCCAAAGAAATCGCCATAGAAAAGGCGAAAACATCATGTGGGCAGATATATACCATGTCTTAGGAAAAATGAAAGTGTGGTTGTTAAGGAGAAAAAAAATATGAGGATGAGAGTCTTTGAAACTATATTGGGAAATAAATATCTGTTTTCCCAGCAAATTTTGACTCCCAGCTAATTATGACATTTCGATGGAATACAACAAACAAGCAATGTTTGTTCATGTCTCTGACGTGGTTGATTAAGAAACTCCACTGATTTTGGCTGGGCTGGGCTGGGTGGTTCTTCTGGTCTCCGTTGGACAATCTCACATGTACAAGGAGATGAATTGATGGATGGGGGTCAGCTGGCTTTCAGCTGATATAGGATGTCCCTGCCTGCAATTATTGGGTTGATTCATCTCTGTCCCAAATGTCTCTAATCACCCAACAGGCCAGCACAGAGATTCTTACGGTCACGGAGAAGTTAAGAATGAGAATAAGCCTAATGCTTTCAAGCCTTTGGTTACCAACAACTCATTGGCCACAGCAAGTTTTATGATAAGCCCCTCACCACCTTCCTTTCTTCCAGGGCTGACAGGCACTGGCATTACTTTAGAGTGTGGACATGCCATTTCCTGGAAGAACAATACCAAGAACTCCTATTGTCATCTCTGAAGCCTTGAAGCCTTGACTCCTAAGAGGTGATTCCTAGGCTTTAGAAATTATTGCATTTTGAGAAAACAGTGTTGGAAAAAAACAATGCTAATGAAATAAAGCTTTTCATAATTGAGAACACATTAAAGCAAAGCACTTGGGAAATGAAAGTCAGTCCCGGTGGCAGCTCTCCAGGTATGGGTTCCAACTCTAAGGACCCACCCAAGTCTACCAAAGTGTGATAGTCAGAAAACAGACAGTCAACAAAGACCTTCAGGCAGGCCAACGTTTGATTCAGATGCTCTGGATTTCCACAGTTCTCTCTGTTTCAGAGATCCTCGTTGGGCCCTCTTGTAGATGGGGTAAGTATTATTATTACTAATACTACAAATAATAAGGATGATAGAAAAATATGTAGTAGTTACCATTTATTTGTACTTTCTGTGCATAGTAGGTGGTATAATGAACCCCCTACCCCCATTTCCAAAGGTGTCCTAATCCTCAGAAACCATAAATGTGCTATGTTCACATGACAAGGTAGAATTAAGGCTGCAGATGGAATTAAGGTTTCTAATCAACTGACTCTAAAATATGGAGATAATCCTGTTATGCCTGAGGGGGCATAACATAATCACAAAGATCCGTAAAGGCAGTAGAAGGAGATAGAAAAGTCATCATCAGAGTGAGGAGATGTGACAAAGACTCAACCGGCCATTGCAGGCTTTGAAGATGGAGGGATGGGGACAGGAGCCACGGAAAGCAGGCAGTCTCTGGGAGCTGGAAGAGGCAGAGAGGAAGGCAGTCCTGCTGACACCTTGGTTTTATCCCCAGGCCCATTGTGGACTTCTGACTTCCAGTGTGCCCTAAGATAATAAATATGTGCTGTTTTAAGCCACTAAGTTTGTGGTGATTTGTTACAGCAACAATAGGCCATTAATACACTGCCAAACTTTGGGTTAAGTGTTTTATGTCCGGTAACCTCTCATCCTGACAAACACCGCAACAAAGTATAATCACCCCATTCACACAAGTGAAGAAACTGAGGCTCCAGATATTAAGTGACTTGCTAAGCTCTCAGCTAGTAAAATGAGGGGGCTGAAATTCAATCCGGGTCTGTTTCACCCCAAAGCCCCTATCTCTTCTTTATTCAAGACAGACCATGTAAAATCAAACCCTAAACAACCTCAACTCCTTGTCCAGATATGCACTGTTCTGACTCAGCTGTTAGACTATCTCCCTAGAAGCTAAACAACATGCACACACACACACACACACACACACACGCTCACGCAGAGTCAATTACCATTTAAAAATAGCTCTCTATTCAAATGGCCAAATTAAAGTATTATTTTGGTCTAATTGGTCCTCATCTATTCAGTACATAGGAGTCTTCTAACAAAAAGGAGCGAGGGGGCAAAGGGTGACTTGTGAATATGGCCTAAAAGCTTGGCTAAAAGCACTTTGAATCAATAAGCAAGTCAGTGCTTTGGTCTGGGAAATTTACTACAATCGCGTTTGAAATGCTTTCTGTTTTCACTTTTATAATTAATTACGGTGGATAATGCTTTTTGTTGATATTTTTTTATAATTAATCACTAAGCATTGCTAGTAGCCAGCAACTTCTCATACATGGCTTAAACACCGAGAGATAAGAAATCTGAACCACAACTAGAGTGCACGTTCATGCATTACTAAAATACTCACATAAGAATTACACATTAATTCAACTACAACGAAAAAAAAATTACACTTGAAGAGCTTATTATACACTATTCCTTCTCCTTTTAAGAAACATTTTAGCAGAAGCCTAGCACGGTTCCCATGGCAACTATAATGCAAAATTGTCAGTAACTTTATGAATTGCAAATTCCTTTAAGGGTGTTGGGATTTTTTTTTTTCCTACTTCCATTTTTAACCATCTCATATGCATTATTCCAGCAATATGTTAAACAAGATTTTTGAGAACTCATGCATCATTCTGAAACAAGTTATGTTTTAAACCCTCAAATTCCATTATCCTAACAAGTTCAGGCTTAAACGGGGAAACACCCGATTTACTGAATTTTAAATCGCCCATTGTTTTTAACTGAGTTCTTCGCACGTTTACCTCCTGCACCTTCACGGAAGAGGAGCCAGCTAGTGAGTAAGTAAGATCACTATTTTCTTCCTCACTGTCTGAATCGCCCTGAGAATGGAGAAAGCAGGTAGGTAGCCCCAGTTTAAAAATAAGACCAAACAAAACCCCTCTGCACTTTTCTCCAAGTAACCCCAGTTGCATTTGCATCAAGCCCTAAAGGTCAATTTTCAGTGTTTTCCTTTCTCAATCCCATCTTCTCGCAGAGACACTTCTTTCCTGATCTCAGGAGAGCATGACAATGAGCCAGAGAAGGTTCTTGAGGAACCAGTTTCTCCAACATGGATCGCATGCCTTGGGACGACAGAAACTTGCAAAAGTGACCCAAATCATCATGGGGCCATGTGTGTGCCTTTTCAGTTACAAATGCTTGGAATGGGAGATGGAGTTACCCTCAGAATCAGAACTGATCCAGCTGTTAGCATGGCCCTTTCCTAGCCACGTGGCTTTGGATGATTCACTTATGCTCTATGAGCTTCAACCTTCTCATCTATAAAGCATTTTGCCCATCCATTTCACAAGACTGTTGCAAGGATCATGAGATAATACATTCGAAAGTTACTATGTCCTATTGAAATATGACTATCAATTCTTCTAAATATTTGTTTTCGATGATCACAACTAAGGATCTCCAAAATATGAATATTTAAAATTTGGTATCAAAAAGATACGTGACAATTTGTGGTGTGTGTGTCTCGGGGTTTAGAAAATACATTGAAATGAAGATAGGAACAAAAAGATTAGAATTTTAAATTCTATTTTATAATAGAAGACCTAAATTACTTCCTCTGTTCAGTTTCCATTTGGGAGACCTATTTATTTGCAAAACATCACACAGGAAATGATTGCATTCAAAGCACATCTCCAAAGTGAGTGAGTGTGTCCATCCATATGCTTAACTAGCTCAGGGAGCAACAGCATTTTGTGGAGACAAGAGAGTCTCCTGGTTTGTTCCTGTTTGTGTTTGTTTCATAGCAAATTCCTGTGGTCAGAGGAACGTTCGGTGTTTTTCTATCCTTGAACAGTAGCTTTCCACAAGTGTGGCAGGAACCCGGAGAGACATAAAATTATCATATGCGGGACAGTCAGAGAAGTGCAGTGGCAAAGCTTCAAAAGACTAAAACCCTACTTGGTTTCCAAGAACTTTCAGGTTTTTTTTTTTTTTTTCATTAATTCCTTTATTTACTCACTCGATAAATATTTCATGAAAGCCAACTGTACTCTGCTCAGGAAAACAAAGGGAAGAATAAGACATTTGTTCATTCATGAAGAGCTCTCTGATTTACTGGGCGGGGGGAAAGGGCCTATATCTCTCCTCTCTCTTTCTAACTGCATCTAAGGGCCATGGGAACACAGACATGGCAAAGAGAGATACCCCAGGGGGGGGTGTTGTTTGAGCTGCATTGATTAGGAGGTTCCCAGATGAAGGAGAGGTGATGGGAATTCAGAGTAGAAAGCTCGTGGATGGCTCCGAACGATGAGATTGGGATGTTTAGGATGAGCCCAGCATGCCAAGGATGGGGACTAATGACCAAGGAATCTCAAAACATGGGTTCAGTGTTCAACTCGCCTACATGCAGTAAGTGCATAAGCAATGGGGAGGCCTGACTACAGTGGTACCTCGAGATACGAGTGCCCTACCATATGAGATTTTTGAGATACGAGCCGTCAAGCGAGCGATTTTTGCTTTGAAATACGAGCAACATTTGAGATAGGAGTAATCGCGCGGATCGGCCGGCTGCACATGACCCACCAGTTTACCGAGACTCGAGCATCTCATAGTTTCCCACGCCTCAAGGTTACGGAACGAATTAAACTCGTATCTTGAGGTATTTTAAATAAGAGGTTTCAGGCAGATCCCTTTACGAGTAGCCGAGTGGACTAAAACAAGTACAAGTGGTCAAAGTCATGGACACATCTGACAACAGAGCCTTGTATCAGTAGAGCAGACCTGAAACCCGGTGGCACGAGGCACATGAGAGAGGAAGTCAGGATCCATTCACCTCCACGGCTTCCTGAAGAGCGAGGAAACGGTTGGAAAACTGTCAGCATTCTCTCAGAAGGTGAGCACACATTACACAGGGTTTCTACCTTCCCCAGCTTGGCGATGGTACAAAAATGTGGTCGGTTCCCTTCCCTCCGCATAACTCACACCAGATGCCGATGCCCCAGTCTCTTCCACAGCAACAGTCCCAAAGCCGTTTCTTTCCAGAGGTCAGGCATATGGAGCTCATTAAATCCCGCGCACCAACAGTTTGTGTAAAACTTTATGTTTTCGATGCAGTTTTAACGTTCAATCTGATTCACAAAGCACTGCGTCTTTTTAGTCCTGGGATGACAGACTGCTCCTCTCTGAGCTTAAGACACAGTTTGGGGCAATAAGGAGGACCTTTGACCGGAAGTTGGCACTGACAATCAAGGCCTCGCATGTTAGAGAAGGCCTGTCTGACCACCTGGTAAACAGATGAGGAAACCAAGATCCAGAGAAGTTAAGTGAGAGGCTTGAACCTGGATCTCCTGATGCTCAGTCCAATGACCTTTTTTCTCTTTCCCTTTCCTCCCCAAAGTTCAAAATACAAAATAGAAAAAAAAAAAAGAGAGAGAGAGAGTGTAAGGGCCCTTCTGATTCATGATGAAATTCATTCCAAAGTGGGAAAAAAATATTACCCATGTATAAATGTATTAGCACCTTTATCTTTTCACATAAAAATGAGAGAAAAATGGATGACATGTGTTTGAATATCACTTGCCTTCTGTTTGATTAGGATAAAGTCATGTGTCCATATATGGCTCTGGAATCAGATACAAAAGATTCAATAACTTGCTCAACGTCTCATGGCTGGGAAGTCTTGTCTGGATTCCTTCTTTGGTAAAATGATCATAATAATATATACCTCCAAATTGGAGTGTTCTATTTAATTAACCATCGAGAAAAATGCTTAAAAGATAGTGGCTATTATAATATTCTCTCTATATATAAAAGCCTAAGTGACTGTTACGACTGAATGACCAGAATGACCTGTTGACCAGTCGCTATGATGCACACTGACCACCAGGGGGCAGACGCTCGGTGCAAGAGCTGCCCCCTGGTGGTCAGTGCCTTCCTACAGCCAACCTCTGTGGCTGTTCCTCCCACACCTGGCAACCGTTGCCTTCTCTCCTGACCCAACTGGGGCCTCCAGATTGGGAACCGGAGGTGGGTGGCGGAAGTGGCACCTTTCCCAGGGGGGCCAAGGGCCAGCTCCCTCCTCAGGCTAGTGGCCAACCTCCTCCCTCTTCTTTCCTCTCCGGTGGGCAGGCCCCCATCGGCCCAGCCTGATCTCTATGATCACCAGCCAGGCCTAGGGACTCCACGCGTGCAGGAATTCGTGCACCAGACCTCTAGTATTTTACATATTTGGGCTTAAAATAATTTCCCTAGGAGACTCAGCATATATTTGTTCCCCTAATGATGTCATTATTCAAAATATTTCATGTTTTGTTTTTTTTTCTTTTGGCATTGTCTTCAGGAACTAGTTTTTACATTTTAGGAGAAAATCATTCCTTTATGCCTGTATTTTGGCCAAAAAGGGTATAACTCAGTGTTATCAACGTCACCAAGGTTAGCTATGCAGCACTTTGTGTGTGTGAAAATCAGAGATAAAAGATAAAATTTTGCAAGGACTGAGGATATGTAAAAGAATTCGCTGGCTCAAGTGGAGGGGACACATTTTGTACTCACTGGGTCAGGCCCAGAAACCCTGGGAAAGTTGTAGGTCACAGAACCGAACACTGTTCCCAAGTTGAGAAGACAGAAAACAGGGGTGTTAATGACGTAACGTCAGCTTTGGGAAAGCTGGAATTTTCTGGAACTTTTGCGAGAGAAAGACTGCCTCTCAAGAACAATTCCTGGTACATATGGATTTTCATAAGCAGGAAAGATCACGGTAGTCCTGGTAATGATTAATTCCCATTCTGCGGGAGTGATAGGAGGAGAAGGCTGGTGAGAGCCCTAAGCATCCGTGACCTTGAATGCAAAACAGCTTGTGGAAAACATAAGAAGAGCACCTGGGACCCCCATCCCAGCCCATCCTTGCACCAGGGTTCATGTATTCCCTTCCCTCCCTTTGCCCTTAAGCCACACACACACACACACACACACACACACACACACACACACACAGCAGACTCCCTGCTTCTGAAATTGTCAATAATCTAGGATTAGCATCTTGCCTGCAATGTATACCTCAAACATTTTCATTCCTCTTGTTATCATTATAATCCTTCCATTACCATGCTGGTTAATCACGAATAAAATGATAAACAAACCAAAAAAAAAAAAAATCCTTTCCCTGGTGAGCATAAATAATTGCAGATGAATACATCTTGTGTGGGCCCTTCACTAAGTAACTCTATACTAAGTATACTCTTAGTATAAGTGGTAGTAGAGGGTGTTTTGTTGCAAGAGATAACTTTTCTAATCGTAATGCCTACTCCCTTCAGATTCCACCCTCAAGCTGAAGGTTCCACCAGAGGGAGTTTGCAGCCCTTGCCTGCAGGGCATGGGAAAAGGTGTCCCTTCTCCTTGGTGGTAACCCTATAGCAGCGGTTCTCAACCTGTGGATCACGACCCCTTTGGGGGTCGAACGACCCTTTCACAGGGGTCACCTAAGACCATCGGAAAATGCAGATATTTACATCACGATGCATAACCAAAATTTCATGGTTGGGGGTCACCACCACATGAGGAACCAAGTGAATGAGAAACCAAGCAGAAGAGGGCGGGATGTTTCTTCAAGCAGAAGTGCAAAGAGAAAAAACCACAGAGGATATGATTCTGGAGTGGGCCTCGCTGGTGGGGGGAGAGGAGCCAGGACAGGAAATCCCGGGGTCCCTCTGAAAATAGAGTGTCCAGAGCCCACCCCTCTGCACCCCAAGGAGATCGCTCAGGCATCTACAGGAGCATTTCGGGTGCCACTTGGCTAGTGGAATAGCCTCATTCCCGGTCTTAAAGAGCCCATCTACTCATCTCAAAGCATTCATCCGCAGCCAGGTGAAAGTCCCCTTCTCCAGTCTCTTCTTCTGCTGTTTGTCCATCTTGTTCTTCTGTCACTTCTCCAGCCCCACTCCCGAAAGGTCAGGATGTGGGGGAGGGACAAGGGAACAGGGGTGAGGTCTATTCACCAGCGACCTCGCATTCTGTGAAGACACCTTTTTGGTATTAGATGCGCAAATGCTGACTCCTCCTCGCATGAAGGACATTGGAGGGTTCTTTAGAGACACCCAGCCACCCACCACCACCCCTTTCTACTGGCTGTACCTCTGACACCACAGTGTCTCTGCCCTGATCCCCACCCCAACCACACACACACACACACACACACACACACACACACACACGATCTGGAAGCCCAAACCCTTTCCCTGTGCCTCTGCTCTCGCTCTGCCCTAGAAGCAGCTCCAGGCGGCCTCCTGCCTTTGGCTCTTCAGACAAGAGCCAGGATCCTGTCTCCAGGCCCCCAGTGATCAAAGGCTCCCATCAAGCTCTCAGAACTCCTGAGCTGAGGTTTCTGAGTGTCACCCAATGAATCCCGCTTCTCCCTCCCTGAGTGAATATGGAGTCCAAGTCAGCAGACACCCACTCCCCGGGGATGTGGCCCATCCCCCTACACTTCCTCTCTATCCACTGGGCTCCCTGCATGGCCAGCGGCTCTAGCTCAGATTACAGATCATCTTTCTCTTGAGACTCTATCAGCAGCCTTTTGCTTAACTAAAAATTTCAAGCATAACATCTCTCTTTGTCATCATTTTAGGCAACGTGTGGAGATAAATTTACGGTGTTATATCTATAGTACATTTAGCATGGAATTTTAAGGCTCATTTGAATATATAATTCTCACATATACAAGTTTGTACTCAAGAACAGTGTTTCCACAGTACTCAAGTCAAAGACAGTCCTTGTATATATAGTAAAATTCATCTCTGATGAATTTCAAGTTAATCCTGAAAACCTTGTCAACCGCACATAATATATGGCACCCAATACGCTCATAAATTCTTAGGAAATGGATGAGCAGGTGGATGGATGGATAGATGGAGAGATGAAAGCCTTTTAAAGTACCGACTCCAGGAAGGGGGCCTGGAATTAGAGATGGGTTTTGTTTCTTGTTCAATAGACTAACTGTGACCTTGGGAAATGTCATTTAACCTCTTCATGTCTCCATTTCCTCGTCTGGAAAGAGCTCAGAGCATCAGATGAGATTATCTTGGAGCGCTGGGGCTACCTGTAGCAGGAAGGTGTCAGGGAGGGAGCTGAGGCTCTGCCGTTCTCCGCTGCCTTGAATAATTCCCATATTTCTGTGACTCACTTTTACTACCGGCAAAATGGACATTGAAAGACTTCTCTCCCGCTTTCCTTAGCAGGCTGTGTCGATAGGGTGTATCAGAGGGCCTTTGGTTTCAAGGCTTAGCAAACCCAACCAGCTGTACAACCCTGGTCCACACTAAAACCTCGGTGCTACCATTCTCTCAACCGAATGAAAGGAGGATGGGCCGAAACCGGTTTGGCTCAGTGGAGAGAGCATCGGCCTGCGGACTGAAAGGTCCTAGGTTCGATTTGGGTCAAGGGCATGTACCTTGGTTGTGGGCACATCCCCAATAAGGGGTTTGCAGGAGGCAGCTGATGGATGTTTCTCTCTCATGGATGTTTCTAGCTCTCTGTCCCTCTCCCTTTCTCTCTGTGAAAAATCAATAAAATAAATTTTAAAAAAAGGAGGATGGTGGTCACGTCATGGGGTGTTTGTGAGAACCAGATGTCTTAAAGCTGGACACTGCCTCGTACAGAGATAACAGTACTCAGACTAGATACAATTATTAAAGTCAAGTGTCCTGTGAGTTTCCAGGGGGGGGGGGATACTCTGGGGTTACCTCTCCCTTTATTGCCTACATTCAGTCATTTCTGAAGAAGCTTAGTTGCTATGGTTACCTTCCAAAGACACCACATTTGAAAATGTGTTGGGAGATGGGGATTGATGGCAGAAGGCTTTAGTGGAAGACACAAAGCAACTTCGGCAACGTTTAAATACACGCGCACTCCGTCCCTTGGAAACCAAAGTCACATTTTGCCAAAATGGAAATGAACTCGGGACACAGAGTTTCAGAAGTTCCGCCTTTGGCCAGCCTGCGTCCCCCATCCCCGGGATCTCAAAGACAGGTAGATCTGGCCCCGAGTCAACTCCTGCGCATCTCAGCTTCCTGCCGCAGGAGGATCTGGCAGCCTGAGGGATGCTGGTTGCCAGACAGAATTCATCAGATTCACTTCCCAGATGCTATCGCTTCTGATTCCGAAAGAAAAATAGGTTGCCCAGAAACGGAGGTTGGAAAGGACGAGTGTAGCTGAGAAATGCACAGTGACACACAAGAACAATAAAGGGCTATTCTTATTCAGTTCATTAGCATATATATTTGAATATTCCAGGGGGATCTTACATCCCTCCCATCCCATGCTCAGTCCCTGGAGGGGCTAGCAGGGACATCTCAGGCTACCCTGTCCCCAATAGCAGTCATAAATGGTATTCGATCTGTCAAAACCAGTCATGGCTCCCACAGCGAATGAAGAGTTGGCCTGCACCCACTTCCTGGTTCCAGCTGCAGCAAACCCAATACCCCATGGGGCCTCACTGGCAAGAGTATTCAAAAGACTCTTTCTTCCTGATCACTTTTTCCCAGACATCCTGGGGAGCTCTCCTGCTCTTATTTGAAATTCAAACCAGGGGAAGTCACCTCTAAAAACACTGGTTCCCCCGCTTGCATTTTCACGATGAAGTAGCGCCACCTAGGGGACATTTGCATTAATTTCTCACTATGTCCACTGTTAAAATTCCTTCTTCAAATATTCCAATAGTACCTCTCCCCACCTCAAAAACAACAACAACACACAACTATCTCCCTTCTCTGCACACACTTTTCAAGATTCAGCTCCAGACTTACTTCAGCTGAAAATTCTGGTCGGTTAGCTTATTACAGTGACCACTATCAAGGGTTGTGGTTCACATTTACCATCACCATGGAAATTTGCTTTATTATTATAAGAACTACCAACTATTAAACATCTACTACAGAACAAGGGGCGTATATTTATTTCCAATATATACAATAGTCCTTCAAACTGGGTGTTAGCGTCCCATTTTACAAGCTCTGAAACTTACCCACATTGAGATTTGTGCATGATCTCAGCGAGGGCTGTCAATAGACTCTGGGTGCATATAGATAAACAGCATCCCATAGTGACAGAAAGCAGATGGGTAGTTTCATGAGAAGAAAGGGAAAGACAAAGAGGGATGAAACTTTTAGGGATGGTAGATTTGTTCATTATCTTGATTGTGGTGGTGTTCGATTGTGTGTAAAACCTGTTAAAACTTACCAACTTGTATACTTTAAATCTATGTAGTTGTCAGTTATACCTCAATAAAGATATTAAGGGGGAGCAAAAGTGCATTTCAGAAGGGTCATATTAATTTATATTACCAGCAGCATATGCAAGTGCCGCCTCATTACACCTGTGTCAGCAATGTAATTTTTAAAGGGAAAAAAAAAAAACCCTGCTAATTGGAAAGGCAAAAATCTCATGTTTGAATGTGCAAATCTTTATTAATAGACTGAAGCTTTTTTTCGTTTTGAAATTTTTCCATGTTGCTCAGCTCTTTGCTCTTTTGTCTTTATGTGTTTCTTATCAAATTACAGGAGCTCTTTATTTAGATACTAAAGGTCTGATGCACAAAAAATTCACGCAGAGTAGGCCTTCCTTCTCCCAGCTGCCTGCACAGCCTTATCTTCGGCACCAGGACCGGACTTCCCTCCTCCGGTGCTGGCAGGCACTCAGAAGGCCATCAGGAACACCATCCGATCTAATTAGCATGTTACCCTTTGATTATTAAAGATGTGTCATAGCTGTATCACCTATTTTTCCCTTGACTTGATATTTATCTTTGTGTGTACTAGATGTAATTATAATGTAAGTTGACATTTTAAATAATTTCAAGAATAAAAAAAAATCACCCTAATCTTAATACTGCTCTAAACATGTATAAAAACAAACAAAAAAGCTTATTAAAGTAAAATAGCATTAGAATACCTCAACATTTTTCTAATTTACAGAGCACATAGCTGAGGGTTAAAGGCTTAAAAGGTAGGCAGTTAGAGATCAGCAGGGCAAGGACGGTGGGCCAGGTACAGAAAGGTCACCAGGGCACCAAGCCCTAGGTGCCTACAGTGGGCAAAACTAGAAGAGACACCTGGGCTCCAAGGTAACCTTACCCCCCTAGCACATCACCGGTCATGTGGTTTGGAGCCCCGACCTTTTCTCCCTAGAGAGAACATCTAGACCTCCACGTATTTCAGCTTCAGGCCAGAAAGGCAGCAAAACCAGACAAGCAGCTACATGGCTGACCTCGGGACCCACTGCAGTGACTGGTCCTCTTTCCCCGGTACCCACCCATCCCTGGAGATCACAATTCTGAAAGGAACAACCGGAAAGCTGATGAATATTCTATTGAGATCCTCCCCTAACGTCTTAGTCCTTAAAAGTTTTTAGGCTCTGGCTGGTGTGCTCAGTGGTTAGAATGGTGCCCCAAGTTCCAAAGGGTCTCGGGTTCGATAGCCAGTCAAGGGCAGGTTCGCTCCCTGTCTCCAGGTTGGGGCACATGTGGGAGGCAACCAGTCAATGTGTCTCTCTCACATCGGTGTTCTTCTCTCTCCTTCTCTCTCTCTCCCTCTCCCTCTCTCTCTCTCTCTCTCCCCCCCCCTCCCCTTCCTCCCTCCCTCCCATCCCTTCTGAAAAGCAGTGGAAAATATATCCTCTGGTGAGAATTAACAACAAAAAGAGAATTAGACCAAAGAATAAAATTCTTCTGGTTACCTAATTTCTTTCCCAGGTTGGCTGACTCAGTGTAAGACTACATCAGAAGCAAGTCACATACATAACTAATTGCTTTCGTCTTCACCCTTTTGGTTGGTTAACAGTGAAATAGGCAGTTTCATCCTTATTAAAATGGACATAGTACTATAAAATATTTTATGATTTCACCAGGAGCAGTCAGAATTTGGGTTTATAAACTCCCACTTTTTGTTATTTATTGTGTCATTGTGTGAGAAACAAGCCCATAAAATCAAAATCAAACTGGGTTGTGTGGTTTGGGGTTTTTTTTTTTCCTGTCAATTGAATAAATGCCAGAAAAGGAGAATGTTTACATATTCTCCTGAAGTGAGGAGTAAATCCCTATTAACAATCCTGAAGAGACAGATATTATTTACACTTTTATCTTGACTCTGAACCTTGAGTCTCACAGAATTTTCTTAGAGCACAATGAAGAATGCGAATACTAGCAATACCAGTAAATCAATGCCTTTTAATTGTCCACACCAGTTGTTACAATTCAGGAAAACTACTCCCTCAAAAGGTAGTTGCAAGTATTCATAAATTGGTCCAATCTTTTGAATATGAATCGTATTAGCCATTAAAAGAAACAGATACACACTTAACGTTTAAAGAATGGATCTTCATTTCTTTTTTAATAGTTTCAACTCTTGTTCTGAAGTCCGTAAAGGTTAAATCATTTGGCCACATAGCCAAAGCCAGATGATACCCAGTCTGGCACCAGAGTCCAGATTCCTTGAGATACAAGCTGAAGAGCAGCAGAGGATGAAATGACGTGGAAATCAGTTATATGTGGCTGAGACGCCAGAAAAATCAAATTCTGTGAGTTAGCTTCCTCATCCATAACATAAGGAAGGTAAATTCAATGACGGCTAAACTTCCTTTCAGCACTAACCTTTTCTAAACGCCAGCTGGACACACTGATAAAACCTCTGACAGGGGCGCTCATCCTGCTGGGAGTATTTTACTGGGTTCCTGGACCATTTTCCTCAGAAGCCCGTGTCAGCTCAGGATCCAACTCTCACCCTGCCCTATCTGTGTATCGTTGGCAAATCATCTGTTAGAGATGAGAAATCAAGGGACCTAAGAGAACCATGAGAGCAGCCGCACCTCAAAGAGAATTCATTAGTATTAAGATCATGAAGAGAGAAGACACGTGACTACTTAGCAGTGCTGCACGGAGTAAGGTGTCCAGTAATTGCATGTGTGTATGTGTGGGGTATCTTTGCCCATCCGGGCTGATGGTAACAGAATACCACAGATGGGGTGGCTTATGAACGCAGATTTACTTCTACAGTCCCGGAGACTAGGAAGCCAAAGAGCAAGGCTCTGGCAGACCTGGTGTCTGGTGAAGGCCCTTCCTAATTCAGAGATGGTCATTTTCTGTGTCCTCACATGGCAGAAGCAAAGAGGGGACTTTCCGAGGTCTCTTTTAGTCCAATTCATGAGGGCTCTACCCTCATGACCTAATCTTCTCCCAAAGCTGTATCTCCAAACACCATCACATTTAGGGTCAGGTTTCACATGTGAACTCTGGGGGAATAGAACCATTTAGTCTTTCGTGTGGGGGGTAAAATAACACCAACTTATATGGCACTCAGGGTTTACAGGTGAAACTCACTGTATTCTCAGTGAGTCAAATGTTAGGTAAATAGGTGTCAGCAAACTTGAACAAATATTTCAGACGAATGAACAAGCATAATTGAAAAGTAATCTGACTCACAGCACAGTTCATATGTATGTAATTTAAGACTTTACAAAGTAGTGGGAAGGGGAAAGAGGAAGACAGAGAAAGGAATGGCCTCAATAATGGCAAGAGTTAAGGCTTACAGCCTCTCCACTTTAATAAACTTAGACTCCTTGACATCTCTGTGTTATCTCCCCGGGGTTTCTTAGTATGGCCCACAGACCACCTGTACTTAGAATGTGACAAATGCAGTTGCCGGTCCTCAGCCAGTTGTCACCTGGTACCGCAGTCATTCTTACCTCTACCAAAACCTGGTGGCCAAGGCTTGAAATGTGGTCCATGTCTGAGCCCTCAGACAGCTGTAACAAGAGTCTACACAAGCAGATCCAAACACAGGGACTGCCCACACCAACTTACCTGTAACCCATCATCACCAAGAAACCAGTTTTCAGTTCATCAAAGCTGAGAAATAGTGAAACATACAGCTCATGAATTTGTCAAATATCTGGGCACTAGAGGGAATAGTTATGGTTGGAAAAAGTACCCTTCTAGAATTTTCTCAGCAGTTTCTAAAATACCAGTAACATTTCTTCTATTCTTAAAATTCATTATAACAGTGAACTGAAGGAACTTTTTGTTATGGTGAGCAGTCAAATGAACGTCATTCAGTTGAATTGCAGTCTTTATTAAAGCCATTTTACAAATTTATGTCTGTCTCCTAATACGAAAAGGTTGTTTTTTACTTTAACATGTGCTTTGAAAATTAACATCAGCGGTGGGAGGCTTTTCAGTTGAATAGATTAGAGACTTCAAAAATGTGACCGCCTCCTTCATCTCTAGTTTCTCCATCTCCCAATTGTTGACCTTACGAAGAAAGAGGAAAATAATTGGTTTGCAAGAAAACGATGCCACATAAAATAAAAGCTACTTTCTTGATCCAAGCATAGTAAAGTAACATCAAGCCAACTGCTTTTTCAAAACAAATGCTATCTTATACTTACTCACATTTTAAAGGCTTAGTAAGACTATGCTAGGGTGGAAGAAAGTGCGAAGCTGGAAATTATAAAAACTTCAAAGGTCTTCTAAAGGGTGCAAAAATTCCCTCTAGGGATACTCTTCTCTAGAATATATATAATAGCCAATATAAAAAAAGTCTTAAGTAGTAGCCCACTAAGAGAAGGGGCATCCTAACCTCGGTGTCCATGTATAATCCATTTTTGGATACTTAAGTATTATAATGAAGATTAGAATGTTTGCATTTCATATTGTGTGCAGGACTAATGAGTGGTATTAGATAGATCCCAACGTTAATATAAATATAACTTTACTCGTCAAGTTCTTGCTTCAGACATCTGGAGAGGCTGTTAAGAAAAGCTGTGGTACTCAGAACCAAAATGAAGTCCAAGAGAGAAGAAGATCCATCCCCTTATAACCATCCAGCTCTTATGGTGACAAACATCCTACCACAGCCTCACACTGGCCCGTGAAAACAAAACTTTAACCAAAAGGAGTAAAGTTCAGCAAATGTAGCACTAATAAAACCCCTAGTAAATGACAGTCATCACCTAAGGAGCAGCCAAACCAATCATTAAAACACTTACTGGATTTCTGTGCTAATGACAATTCCTCCAGAATCCTAGTAACCAACTTCAACTACAACACTTCTGGCAGAATGGATATCAGTAACTAAAGACACATCATCGTGTTTTGTTTTTTTCTTACCAAGATCACTTGAAAACCCATTACTTTCAAATGACGCATTTTCATAGCGAGGAATCCTCTGGGGTGGGTTAGATCCAAACAGTAAGCAGATCTAGGAACACACAGTACAGCTACCCTGAAAATGAAAATACAGAATACGTACTAATGAGATTACCAGGTACAATTCTGCTATATTCCTGATATTTGGAGATTTCAAAGCTGAGCTCACACTGACCCTCACCATTCCCTACTGTCTCAGTCCACCACTTCCTTGTTACTGGGCCTCTGCAGATAATCCAGTATATGAAGGTAACAACCAAAAACTTACAAAAATGCTTTAGACAAAGTTATTCCTCAATCATCTTTAAGGGTGGCTACATTTCTGATAAGGAAATATTTCAAATATCAAAGCACCCATTTTAAGGTTAATCTCTGACCTAAAGATAATTATATATGCTAACAGAAGTACTGATGTAGATAATAACAAATGGTAAAGCTCTTCTAGTACAGAGTGCCAGAGAGAGAGAGAGAGAGAGAGAGAGAACTTAAAAACTAGAATGGGGAGGCCAAAGACAAAGAAGAAAAAACTAAAAGAAAGGCAAGACTGTTAAAAACATAAAATTTGTAATGTGTAACAAAAATATGGAATTTGATTTTTTCATTGCTTTTGGCCTTTGGTGAAAAGACATTTGTATCCTACTGTCTTCTGGCTGTTATCTAACAGGACAAATCAGAGAAAAAAAATTATATTTTTAAAGGAATGCTCAAATTCCTCAATTCTTCTCACACCTTAGGCTGAGAGCTCCTATGTTATAATGTTATGCCAGAACAATAGAGTACTTAAAAAAGAAAAATAACTTTCTAACAAGATCAGAGTGCCTTTGGTTGAGAGGAGATGGGCAAGATGCATAGGGAAGACAGCAACTGAAAAAGATGCCCAAGGAATAAGCTACATGGATGCAGCAACGGTAAGAGTTGTATGTGAATTTTAAAAAATGTTTTTCCGTACCTCTCCCTACTGTATTTATGAGTATGTCTTACAAAGCAAGATGGAATGTAAGTTCTATGGGGTCGGGATCCATGTCTGACTCGTTTGTGTGTCTCACAGGGCCCAGCAGACCTTCCCACAAAGGCTGACTGAGCAAGGTCAAGTGCAGCACCATCTCAGGATCTAGCCCAGCGGTCAGCAAACTATTAGTTAACAGAGCCAAATATCAACAGTACAACGACTAAAATTTCTTTTGAGAGCTGAAAAACGACTTCTGTGCATGGGCCATGAAGTTTCCATCACACTGTACGTGCGCGCCCGCACGTGGTATTTTGTGCAAGAGCCACACTCAAGGGGCCAAAGAGCCACAGTTTGCCGACCACCGATCTAGTGAAACAGGCAGGACATTCTCTGAGGGTGTAGCATCATGCTTCTCCCAAAGACACCTATTGGTAGTGTGTGGGTCAAGCAAACAACTTAGGATTAACTCCAATGCCGTCTGACCCACATACAATATACTTAAAGAAGCTAGTTTCTCTACCTTTATGAAGGTCTTTGTGGTAGAACAAAATACTTATTGGGTATTTGATATTTTTAGAGGTCTTAACTCTTTTTAATCACTATTGCATTATCTTGTCAAAAATCCACACACACTGATAAATTCAATCTCATTAACACTGTTTCCTTGAACTGTTTAGCTTTAAAACTTAATTTTTAAAAATTGCCTATTTTACTAAATAGCCCAACTCCAGTGCACAGCTGAAGGCTGCAGTGCCTACACTGAAGACCTGAGGAGATTAGCAGTTGAGAAGTCCCTTGGTGCATTACAAGCTCCATACAAATATAAAGTCTTAGTATTGCTACTAATATTTAACAGGAAGTCTCTGAGAATTAAGAGTTAAAATCAGAAAGCTGGGTATATGAACAGATGTAAGCAACCTTTGAATATCTTTCGCAGAAGTTACTACATTCGCATCGGAAAGTGGAAGTACTGCACTCCTGTTAGAATCCATTCTGATTTCAAAATCTGAAAGAAAAGAATTGATAATTTTTCAAACATTGCTCAAAGTGATTTTCTGTTTCAACATGTACCTTACTACTACCAACGATGATAAAGGCAGCAGCTAAAATACAGGGTGTTCCAAAAAAATGTGGTAACACTTTAACAGCTGATAGCTCAATTTTATATATACATACATATATATATATATTTCATTGATTTTTTACAGAGAGGAAAGGAGAGGAATAGAGTTAGAAACATCGATGGGAGAGAAACATCGATCAGCTGCCTCCTGCACACCTCCTACCATGGATGTGCCCGCAACCAGGATACATGCCCTTGACCAGAATCGAACCTGAGACCTTTCAGTCCACAGGCCAACACTCTATCTACTGAGCCAAACTAGTTTTGGCTGATAGCTCAATTTTGAAAATGAAATGTATTTTAATAAAACTGCCTTTTTAATTATTCAAAGTGTGTGTATACATTTTGGGGTGATACCCTATATAATGAGCTCACCGTGTGCCAGACACTGGTCTGGACTTTACAAGTGCAATCTCATTGACTCACCACTGGAATCCTAAGAAGTGAGCAGTTGTTATTGCCATTTTACACACTGGGAAAGGGAGACTGGTAAGTGCCTGAAGTCACAGCACCAGTGAGGAGCAGAGAAGAAACCCAACCCAGGCGTCCACCTCCAGAGCCAGCGTACACTACAGTCAATTGCCATGGTCATCTCCTAGTCAGAAAGGGAGGAAAAGAGCCTGGCTGGTGTGGCTCAGTGGTTGAGCGCTGACCCCTGAACCAGGAGGTCACTGGTTCGATTCCCAGTCCTAGCGCATGCCCGGGTTGCAGGCTCAATACCCAGTAAGGGGTTTACAGGAGTCAGTCGATCAAAGTTCTCCCAATGATGTTTCTATTGCTCTATCCCTCTCCCTTCCTTTCTCTCTAAAAAAAAATCAATAAAAACGTATTTTAAAAAAGAGAGATAAAACGGAAAATAAACAAAATAAAGGAGATGTAAATCATATCAAGTCTCATACCGATATGATAATTATGTGGCAACTGGACATTTTCCAAGAAGTACTCCTCTCCCAGGAGGCTGCGCAGCACCTCAGCCGCCTTGGCATTTGGATACAATGGCGCAGGCGCAGGCGGCGGCAGCGACGGCAGCGCTACGTCTAAGGCCTTGTGACCGGGCACATCATCAAGTTTCAGACAGGCAGCCAAAATCTGAAGCTTGTGAGCATTCCTCGTCTTGTTACCTAAAAAAAGAGAGAGAAGATGTATATAAGAAAAAATATTAACGCCACAGTTAAGAACCGGTATTAATGCACCCACATTTCTTTGATCTGTTTCGTATCAGGAGGAATCTATGCTCCCTATTCCCACAGTGTCTACATCAATACCCTGTATTTCATGTTTTAAGGTTCAAAATCTCTTTCAAGGTGATTTAATCTGAACTCTTCATGAAAGAGATGAGCAAATGCTAAGACACCTCCTGATTAACCACGGCAAAGCTGACACCAGGATCCAGGTCTCCTGGGTTCCAGGCTGTTCCCCGCACAGTAAGTTGCTTGGAAAATCTAAACACGGCGTTCCTTCTTCTCAATTCAACGCTGCGATTTTGTCACATTGTTTGTAGAAGAACGCAAACTTCTCTCTCCTCAGACACGTCAGATTTTGTACACCTGACCTGATATTGCTTTTCTGTGTTCCATAGTAAAGACCAAAAGTCAACGATTAATTTGGTTCCTAGAGAAAATAAATTCACTGGTTTGGTAACTATTTGGTTTCTTGATTTAACATGTGCCTTGATCATATGCCTTGATCACCAGCCATGAAAGACAAGATGTTCAGAGCTGCAGAGTTGACTTAATTTGGCTTCAGCAGTGACACGCAAGGGTGAGGAATTGCAAACACCTCTGCTCAAGGCAAAAGAACAACGTGAGCCTTTGTACAGCTGCACAAAGTGCAAATAAAGGCACGATGATGTGTTTCTCATTCTTGCCTGCTACATGACCTCAGACTTCACCGCTGCCGGTCCTTTCCTCAGCAGCATCTGCTCTGCACATTCTAACCTCAGCCTACTAGGACCCCACTCAGAGTCACAGGCTTTCCTGTGACCTGCCGCAGTACAGTCACCACTGGGCACTGACCCCTACCTGACACCAGCAGCTCATGGATGATGTCCTTCTGGAGAAGCTGGTTAATGGGAGCCAAGGGAAAATAGTTCATCAGACAGAACGCACACACCACCTGCAGCAGGTTTTCCGAAGAGATGTGGTGGAGATAACCAGTCAGAGCAGTGCCCATAGCATCCAGGAACCTTCAGGGCAACAAAGAAAAGTCAACTTTCAAAGATAAAGAGAAGACAAGGTCATGGTAGGACCAATGGCTTTAAGGAGCTCAAAGAAAGAAGACAAGGAAATCAGGCTCGAAATAAGTATCCACATATCTCTCAGCTCAGGTGGCTATCTCAGAATAAATACATGTGCTCAATAATGTTAGCTATCACTATGTCTTGCATAGGGCTGGTTTACAGGCTTTAACTCACTGAACTCTTATTAAGATGCTATAGGGTTTATATTATCCTCACAATAAAGATGAGCATATCGGCTCAGAGAGGTTGAGTAACTTCTCCAAGAACACACAGCCAGGAAGCAGCAGAGATAGCATTGGAACACAGGTTATCAGGCTCCAGAACCTTTTAACCATGATGCTAAATTTTTATCTTGAGTGTGTCCATAAGGCCTGGAAAAACACAGCTGCTTTATAAACAACTAGAGGCCTGGTGCACAAAATTCATACACTGGGGGGCGGGGGAGGTGTCCCTCAGCCCCGCCTGCACCCTCTCCAATCTGGGACCCCTCAGGGGATATCTGACTGCCGGATGGGATCAAGCCCAAACCGGCAGTCAGATATCCCTCTCACAATCTGGGACTGCTGGCTCCTAACCACTTGCCTGCCTGCCTGCCTGATTGCCCCTAACCACTTCTGCCTGCCAGCCTGATCACCCTCTAACCACTCCCTTGCCAACCTGCTTAACATCTAACTGCTCCCCTGCCAGCACAATCACCTGCAACTGCCCTCGCCTGCCAACCTGATCTCACCCCCAACTGCCCTCCCCTGCTGACCTGGTCCCCACCAATTGCCCTCTCCTGCCAGCCTGATAGCCCCCAACTACCCTCCCCTGCCAGCCTGATCTCACCCCCTACTGCTCTGCCCTGCCAAACTGATGGCCCCCAAATGGCCTGCTTAACTGGCCTGATCTCACCCTCAACTGCCCTTCCCTACAGGCCTGATCGCCCCTAACTACCTCTGCCTGCCTGTCTGATCACCCCTAAGTGCCCTACCCTGTCGACTTGATCTCGCTCCCAACTGCTTTCCCCTGCAGGCCTGATCTTGCCCCCAATTGCCCTCCTCTGCCAGCTAATTTGGTTCTGATTGGTCAGTTTCTATGTCAGTCAGCATCAAAAGCTCCACCTCCTAGGCAGCCATTGGCTCCTAACAGTTGACCCAAATTTGGTTCTGATTGGTTAGTTTCTATGCCAGTCAGTGTCTCTGGGCCTATCAATGGGGCCTGATCAGAAAATTGGGCTTGATCAGCAGCCCTGGTGGAGGCCTGGAGAGAAATGGAGGTGTGGCTGCTGACCAGGCCCAAAACTAGAGAGAGAGTCAAGTGCTGATCAACAGATCAGACCCTGCTTCTCTGTTTAGGCCTCTCTTGGGCCTGATTCGCAGTCCCCTCAGCAGTCAGTGCTGGGTCACCATGCCTCCAGCCATAGCAGTCAGTGCTGGGTTGCATACCCAGTGTTTTTATATATTAGGACTAATATTCTCTAGCTATAAATAATTCTAAGTCAAAACAAACAAACAAACAAACAAACAAAAAACAACCCAAGCCTAATCCTATCATCCAGTAAAATAAAACAGTTAAATACAAAGAGAGGAAAGGTCAAAATTAGGGAAGGCCACTTGTCCAGAGTGACACTGCTAATAAAGGCACAAACCCTTTGACTCCTAGGGCAAAAGCTATGTATCATTATGCGAGACAATCATGGGGTACCTGCAAAGGACTGTGGTGGTGCACAGGACGGAAAGTACATGTACAGCTCTGGGACAAGGAGATTGTCAATACTTAAAAAAGACAGGAAATGGGAAAAAGATAGGTCATGCAAAACTGAGCAAAGAAATGGTCTCGAGACCGGAAAGTGCACGGTTACTGGAGCCACAGTAAGTAACCAGTGAGGCTAAAGCACAGAGAAGAGATTCTTACTTACAGAGGCAGCTATGCCCTCGTGAGGCATAAAGGACAATGTTTGAGCTCAACTATGGAAAGGAGCAGATGGGCGAGGGAAGAAGCGAAGGAGGGAGGCAGAGGCAGACTAAGTAGGACTTCGGAGTTACAATGGGATGAGGGCAATGTAACAGGTACTAGAGACGCCTCACTGGTGGCACTTAACTGATAACTGACTGAACTGCAGTCTGCAGCAAGAAAGGCTTTCACTCAAGGCTTTAAGTCATCTCAGGGCTGCAGATGACTAAGTCTGGGGCCTGAGTGGGAATCACCTCTCCAGTCCTCATCCCACTCCTTACGCTTCAGCAACACCAAACTACTTGTTGTTCTCTGCACATGCTCTGCTGTGTCTTTCCTCCCTGACTTGACTACGGAGTCGTTCTACTCGGAATGTGCTTTTCTGGGTATCGTCCCTCCTCTCTCTCCATCTTTTGGGATCTACACAGGTACCCTCTCCTCCAGACAGCACTACTTGGCATCCACCTTGACCTTCCACTTTGCCAGGCTAGCTTCCTGGCACATCCCTCCTCTATGTCTATGTGTCCGGCATAAAACTCTATCACTCCAATTTCATGCTATATTTAACCGCTGATTATGTGTCTTCCTTACCACTTACACAGAATCGTCTGGTAAAAAGGGTTATGTCTTATTCATCTTTGTCCTTGACCCAAGTGCTTGGCACTCACTCTCTGACTAAATGAACAAATAAACTTAGATGAGGACAGGAGGAGAATGAGTCAAGCATAAAGGTACTCAATTAAGTACATACAGCTTTTTATATATTAGTCATACCTCAGTAAAGTGGTTTTATAAAATCACTTTGCATGTGGTTGACAAAAAATAAAAAATAAAAAAGAATAGAATGAGCCAGCTTGGCAGAATAACTGACCATAAGACACCTGTGGGACCTACAGGGACCATATGCAATCCACAGGCATATGGATTCAGGAACACACAAACGATCAGAGATGCAAATCTGGTGACGGTGCAGACCAACCAAGAAGAGAAGAAACCAAGGGACTGAAGTCATAGTTTGAATGTTAAATGCTCTCTCCCTCAGGTTTCAGACCCAGGAGGGTACTCTGGATGTAACACACCTTCCTTCCCAGAGGCCAGCACATAAGTAAAGTGATTCCTGGACAACATGTAGACATACAATGTATTAAGCCAAATTATCTACCACTTTCCCACCTAATTCATCTTTTCTAGTCAACTGTAAGTAGGTTATGTGGCAATAAAAAAAAAAGCAAAAAAGGACAAGTACATACTTTTGGGCTGGGGCCCCATGGAGGTGATTCAGAGAGGAGTACACGCGAAGAATAGACACAATGCTTTTCATGGTCAGGGAGTCAAGTTTATCCACCACTTTCTTCATAAATAAATCCATCAGACCAGTGTGTCGAAAGGCAAGGTTTTCAAATAAAATGAGGACAAAAAGAACCTGGAAAAAAAAAAAAAAAGTGAATTGAGGAAGAACACTTTAATAATTTCAGTATGCTAGTAGTAATTTCTTTAGATCTCAAGAAATGTAAACAGTCATAGAATGGTCCTGATCAAGAGAATATTCCCTAAAAAGGAACAATTATCTTTTCCTCACAAAATCTGTTCCAGTTAATTTTGAGTCAGGCATTAAGTTAATGAGCAACCTCCTTTTATAAGCAGAACACCAGAGTATACAATAGTTTCCATTTCATTTAAAAATAAGTCCTATCCTACAGTCTTTTCATACAACAGGCCTGAAAACTACTTTAAATATATACATTTTCTGAAGTTTTTCAAGTGACCAACTCAATTTTGATCTGCTCCCCTTCCAAACCTAGACACTTCCAAGATTCTAACATATAAGAGATAACTCAGAAATTTCTGTATTCAATCTGAATTTCTAGATATGAGAGATGAAATGATTACATTAACACTTTCAGTTCACTCATCCTTTCCTTCTTGGTGTTTCTCTTTCTAAAATCAATTTCTATGGCAAACTCAGTATTTATCTTACCCTTCAAGGTAAATTGAACCTATTGATCTAATGGTTACCACTGCTTAACTTAAAAAAAAAAAAGTTTTTACCAACTGCTTCATTCATGTTTGTATTACTAACATAGCCCCTGAATTTAAAGGCTTTTATTCTGGAGGAAATAAGCAAACATTCCCTAAATAGAGAATAGACATGATCATTAAGTAATGAAATTTTATTCTTCAAAGAACATAAGCCTGTCACATAGCCTAGATTTATTTTATTCTAAATATAAGAAAAAGACAGAATTAATCCTAATTATCCAAAGCACAATGCAATTTTTTGAATGGCATATAGAAAAGCAAACACTGAACAATATAATTTTTATTTCAGATAGAAAAACAGTCAAACAATTGAGTGGTACACTAACAGGTAACTCCCGGACAGAAATAATGAGTTAATTTTTCAAAAGTCAATTTAGCACTGGATTATTTTGGTAATTTAACTGCTATAAAGTTGATGGAGAAATACCTAGAATGCTAAATGAATTAATATGTTCTGAGGCTTATTCTAAGCTATTAACATACTTACTTGTTTCAACTTCCAGACATCAAAAGTTGTAACCACATAATCTGCTATTTCCTTGAAAAGATCTAAGTTTCGGTATCGGAGGTCTCTGCAAGACTGCAATATGGTGATTAATATTTTCACAGGACATCCACTGATACTACCTTTAAAAATTAGTTAAAAACAAACAAAAATTACCAGATAGCTTGTAATTATAAGACCAAGAGATTCTACACTCTATATTTTTGTTTCTGTTTAAAAAATATAGTACTGTATTTTGTAAAAACAAATAAAACTATAGGCAAAAATAAAATTTAGATATAACCATATCATCAGATATGTTTTATTTGATAATAGCAAAGATCTTAAAACAAATACAGTCCAGAACAGTAGGTCAGAGGTTAAAAATCATGAAAGAAAAGTTTCCCTTACCTATGACTGCCTTACTGCATTTATCCAGAATTATATCAGAACGGTAATCCATGGCAGCTAAGACCTCAAACATGCGCTGGCTACTCAAAAGAGAAAACCTGTCTAATTCCTTCAAAGCTTTCATCTAAGGAAAAACAAGATTAAATTTATTACTTGTGATAAAATAAACTTTTGTTTTTAAATAAGAAGGATAAAGTTTGAGCAAAATGACTCATTAGACATATAATCTACATACTTATATATACAGATAAATATAAATCTACTTCTTTTATTTTACTTTAACAGAGTTAAACACAAAACCATAACCTTGTTCACCCAAAAACTGACTATAGGAAGTGGCAGCAGATCTAAGGAATCTTTCTTTTTAAATCTCATCCACCAGAAAAAATTCAGATGGTCTTTACCTCCAGTTTCCTTTTAAGAGTAATCGGTGCATCTTTTCCAATACTTTTCATCACAGCTTGTAATGTGAAGACACGTTCTATTTTCCAAACTTGTTGATCAACTAGTATCCTGTAACCAAACAGAATAGATATCACAGACCTAGAATCTTAAAACCAGAAGAGAAATCATAAAAGTCATTTGGTCCAGCTCCTACTTGTAGGCAAGAAATATGAAGCCCACAGACATGATCTACTTGCTGAAGATAGTGTTAAGTAGTTACTGAAAGATGCAAGCCCAGTCTGGCACTGTTTCCTAATATTATTCTATCTTTATGAATGAACAAATCCATCAGATTATGCATAGTCAATAAAAAAGGGCTTAAGCATTATTTTCACTGGCTTATATATCATTGTATCAGTTGCATCAATTTGATAAATTATAAAACTCACGCTCCTTTTCAAGCCAGGCCAGTGTCATGTAATCTCCACACAGTGCACAAATAACCACAATGAACTGAATACCTGTCAATTCTCTACCAGCCCACATCAGTACTAAATGTTAAACTCAGATTTCAATGCTGCTTACACCTTTACTAGAGGCCTGGTGCACAAAATTCGTGCGGGGATGGGGAGTGGGAGTGGGATGTCCTTCAGCCCAGCCTGCTCCCTCTCCAAGCTGGGACCCCCTACCTGGATCGGGCCTAAACAGGCAGTTGGACATCCCTCTCACAGTCCAGAACTGCTGGCTCCCAACTGCTCACCTGCCTGCCTTCCTGATTGCCCCTAACTGCTTCTGCCTGCCAGCCTGATCACTCCCTAACCACTCCTCTGCCAGCCTTTTTGCCCCTAACTGTCCTTCCCTGTGGGCCTAGTTACCCCTAATTGCCCTCCCCTGCAGGCCTGGTCACCCCTAACTGCACTCCCCTGCAGGCCTTGGTCCCTCCCAACTACCTTTCCCTGCAGGCTGTCACCCCCAACTTCCCTCCTCTGTCAGCCTGGTCACCCTTAACTGCCTTCCCCTGCAGACTTGATCACCCCCAAATGCCCTCCCTTGCAGGCCTGATCACCCCCATCTGCTCTTCCCTGCTGGCCATCTTGTGTCCACATGAGGGCAGTCATCTTGTGTGTTGGAGTGATGGTCAATCTGCATATTACTCTTTTATTAGATAGGATAGAGGCCTGGTGCACGGGTGCAGGTCAGCTGGTTTGCCCTGAAGGGTGTACTGGATCAGTGTGGGTGTTCTTTTGGGGTGTGGGGTAGATTGGGCAAGGGGCCTGTGGTGGTTTGCAGGCTGGCCACGCCCCTCAGCGACCCAAGTGTAGGCCCTGGTACCTGGGATTTATTTATCTCCTACAATTGAAACTTGGTAGCCTGGAGCAGTTCTGATTGCACAGCCACTGAAACTTTGGGGCCTTAAGTGGAGGACTGGGCTGGCCAGGGTGTGCAGAAAGCTTGGCTTTCTCCATCATCAGGGGCAACCCAAGCCTCCCTCCTGCTCTCTCTGTGGCCATAACCATCTTGGTTGGGTTAATTTGTATACTCACTCTAATTGGCTAGTGGGTGTAGCGGAGGTATGGTCAATTTGCATATTGCTCTTTTATTAGATAGGATTATTGTGGATCCTCCCAGCATTATTTCTACCTTTACCTGATCCATAGTGAGAATTTGAAGTTTAATAAGATATTAAAACTACCATTAAGGTTTTTCCCAAACAAACAGAAAAAGCAGTTTAGCTTTCATCTTCGTTTTTGATTTGAGATATTAAAAAAACAAAGATTGACACATGAAGAAAGTATAGAATTCTCACCGCAATCCTAATCGAAGAGCATCCACATTCTTGCATGGCTCCAATGCTTCTAAAATAATTGACAAAACTGAAAGACATTTCTCATCACATTCATTGATACGTTCCTATTGAAATATAATTACAAAAACATTACAGTTAATGAGCCCATAGTAGACTACTGCACCCATGCAAAACCACTGAACTAATGCTTTCAATTAAGGATTAAATATGAAACCAATAATTCACATGGAGTCAGTCCTCAAAAAACAAGATCTTTAGAAAATAAAATGCCATCCATAGTGAGTTTCCCAAATACCCAATTCATACTCTTTTATTTACCAAAACTTCTTTATACTTACCATTATCACTGAAAATCCACTATTGATTATATTACTTTGCTTCTGAAACACCTTTTATCGAACATTATTTTTACCTCCTTCTAGGATTCAAGGTCATCATAAACACAAATGCTGTAATATAAGAGCTACTAGGGTTCAGAGGGCATTTTGACCATCAGTAAAGAATCTGTGTCCT